>JAODAL010022346.1:0-64935 GCA_025379985.1 Phyllomedusa bahiana | reverse complement strand
TAACAATGCAGAAATAATTCCATCACACAAAGCTCTCTCAGCTATAATCTGACTTTGCAATTCCCTGCTTGAACGACTTTGCTGTACAGAGCAAATTGCAGAGTTACAGGGGTTGTCCTGAAAGCAAAACAAAATAAAAAAAAAAGGGTCAGCGGCGGTAACAGTCAGTCAGTGCATAGCTTTGGTGGTAAAATCACCTACTCGGCGGTGTGGCAGTTTTTTGCTAAGACACCAGAGGAGGCGAACATAGCTATATGTCGAATCTGTGGCCAGAAAGTAAAGCGTGACCACGGACCTAACGTTAGTACCACGGCCCTGCATCAACATCATGCAGTGTCCACATACGTATTTCAGATGTGGTGATCCATTCTGTCCCAACAGCAGCAGCATCCAGTGGCACGCCTCCCATTTTAGGCAGTCATGGCTTCACCACCTCTGCCGAAGACAATTCCCTGTCTATTACATCATGTACCGGTCCAGATACTCCTGCTCCTCGGCACTCATGATGCCAGCAGTCATTCACCGAGACGATTGCCAAGAGACAGCAGTATGTGTCTAGCCATCCCTAAGTGCAGAAGCTGACCATGCTCCTGTCCAAGTTGGTGGTACTGCAGTCCCTCCCTTTTCAAGTGGTGGACTCTGCACTATTCAAAGAACTGGCAAGGAAACTTGGCATTCACTTCAGCCATTATAACGACATGGTAGGTCCCGGTTTTCACCAGAGCCCGCTGCAAATCGGGATGGACTTGCTGCGGCGGGAGTCTACCAGGTCGCTACCCCTGACGTGACTTGCTTGCGGTGGCAGCCAAGGTATAGCGGTGGTACAAATCGTCAGGCAAGGCTGTAGTCAAAAGGTCAGGCCAACAGGTCAGGGCACGCGGCGGAGATTCGAGGTCAGGTAACGTAGCAGAAAGGTCGGGTACACGGGCAGACAGGAACTGATGAACAGGGGAAATTGATGAACAGAAATAAATATATTAACAGTGAGAAATTATTGAACAGTGGGGAATTGATGAACAGGTAACAGGGGAGGACCTCCCCTTTTTCCACCTTTAACAGGGGAGGGCCTCCCCTTTTTCATACAAAGCGAGATTTGCAGCTTTGTCTTTTGCTGCTTTTTTGTTCTGTCCCATTCCAGTTTTGTACTGAATTCAACCAACAATTGCACAGAATGCAAAATAAGCACCTAAAACAATTCCTGTAGTTATGGTCTCCTTCAGTTCAAGTTCCATACGCTGTATTTGAACAAACTGGTGTAATGCAGAAACTGGATTCAAACCACCATGTTTATACTTCATGAGTATTTGATTGTTTATGCTGTCCTCCCGTCAACGGTCTTGGTATGCAGAGGCTTACCGCTCGCCAAAAAACCTCCCATGCCACTCTCCACATCAATGCTGAAAGAAGCGGGGGATATTGGCCCCATTTTTTTGCTGCCAAGTAGCTGCTGTGCCCTCCTCAAATTGTTCACCCTGTATATAGTGCGCGGGGCCCCCAGACCACTAGTGATCTTGGCTGGGAAATTTGGATGGGACAGGGGCGGGTTTTGAAGACAGGTGGGGCGTGCCCCGCCCCGGGCATCCCAAATAAGGGTTTGTTGATTTCCCAACGTTCTTGGTTGGGTTGAAGATTCTTGGGGGAAGGGGGGATGACCTGTAAACCAATCAAGCCCCTTGGGTTGCTAGTAGCCACGGCCGCTAGTGCCCCGGCAGTTGGGGCCCTCCCCCGAGTGCCCCCTGCTGCGACTTTCCCCTTGCGGTGTGCGGTCTGGCCTTCCCCGGGGGAATGTTTGTCCCTCTCCCATCGCAGGTGCAGAGCCTGCCCCCTTCTGTCTGACATACTGTTTGTTTAAAAGGTACGACACTGTTTGATGAGTTATCTGTATATGTAATATACCCCTGTATTTGACTCCAATGAACCCAAGTAAAAAGCTTGGGTAACCTTGGATAAAAATTTGCGCCCCAAGGGCAGGAAAAATTTATTTGTTGTCCCGTTTAAAAAACACTGTTATTTTATTGAATATAAAGACAAACAGGTTAAATTTAAACATCGGATATAAATTTTTGCTCAGAATTTCTTCTTGGCGGTTGAAAAAAAAGTTTTTTTTATGAGTACAACTGCGGGAAAAATACTTATTTAAAACCTTTGGGGATGAAAAATTGCGCAAAAGAAATGTGCTCCCAACAATTACCAGCTTTGTGGTTTTTTAAAACGGGTGTATTTTAAAGAACACAACAACAGAAAAACTTGTAATTAACCTTGGGTTTTGAGTTATGTACCCCAAAAATTTTTCTTTGGGCGGTGAAAAAGAACGTTTCTTTTAGTCCCCCCACCAGCAGAACAACGCTTTTTTAAACCCCGGGATGTAAATTGGCAAAAAAAAATGGAACCAAAAATGAAGTGGGATTTGGATTTAAAAACGTGTTTCTTTAAAAGAAATACAACAGGAAAAAAGGTTTGTTTAACCCCTTGGGTATTCAAAGGCTGTGAGCAGATAGCATTTTAAAAAAGTATATGAGCTGCATTTGGAAGCACACGGGCTTCAGTTCCAAATCCCCAAAAAATCAGAAATAGAACATTAGAGAAGCACCCCCCCCAAAAAAAGGGTATAAAAAATGAGTTCTTTAGTAAGAGTTTCAAAGCAGCCCCGGCGCCTTCCCTACTCAGTCAGTGAGGGGTGTGAGTCCCCAGCATCGCGCCGGGCTTATATTTGTGCGGTGAGTCACAGAATCCCGCCGGTTTGATTGGTTATTTGCAAGTCTGCAGGGTTTTTCCCTTCTTTCCCCCCAGGTGCTTTGCCCATGTAAGATGTTAGCAGCATTTTATCAATCAAAAAACACGTTCGTTCCCGCGAATCACCCCAAAATTGATTCGTTTAGAATCGAAGTTTTCCCGAAATTCTAAATGAATTCCCCCTTGTTAGAATCAATTCGTTTCCTCTTAAATACAACAAATTATGGTGAAGGGTTTGGAGGGGTCTGGATACATTTCTAGTATTTTATTAACAAATTAAAATGCCAGGATTCTGGAAAGGGTCTGGATAATTTTAGATGTAATATTTTAAAAATTTAGTGCCGGATTTGGGAAAGGGTTGGATCTTTTCTAATTAATAATATAACAAGTTTATGCCCAGGATTTGGAGAAAGAGCGGGATACATTTAGAGTAATAATAAACAATTATAGTGCCCCGGGATTCGGGAGAAGGGTTGGAACATTTCTAATTAAAAATATAACAAGTTTAGTCCCGGGATTCGGAGAAGGGTCGGGAACATTTTAATTAATAATATAACAAGTTATAGTGACCAGGATTCTGGAGAAGGGTCTGGATAATTTCTAGATATAATAATATAACAAGTTTTAGTGCCCAGGATTCTGGAGAAGGGTCTGGATCATTTCTAGTTTAATAATATAAAAGTTATAGGGGACCAGGATTCTGGAAAAGGGGTCGCTGTCCAGGGATTTATTCTGATGCCAGATTGGAGTAGGGAAGGATTTTTTTTTCCCTAAAATGAGGACAATTGGCTTCTACCTCATGGGGGTTTTTGTCTTCCTCTGGATCAACACGTTAGCACAATGGGCTGAACGTCGGTCTTTTTTCGGCCTTACAAACTCTGTGACTACTCAATAAAAAAATCCATATAATCATCACATCCTATTGCTTGTCAATATGTGAAAAGAAAATTCTGATGGGAGTGTCGCTTTAGTCTGCAGTTGCAGTGTGCTAAGAGGAAGTAAACTGCTGGCTGTTCCTCATTCCTACCTTCTCTTGGCACATTGTGACTGCACTCTAATATCCAGATATAATTTGGAAAACTTTTTTTTTCTGCTGGATAAACCCTTTTAATTATTTTCATAATTCACCCTCTTAGAACGCAGATGCTCATGATGGCACCAAATTGTCCCTCTTTACCTCTTTTTGTCAGTATTCCCCTTTTGCTTGAAAAACACTTAAGTTCTGCCTCCAATATCTCTAGGAACACCCGCACTATGTTCAGAAATGCCTCTTTTAACTTAAATTTTCAAAAACTCTACTCCTTTTGAGGTTTTGTCCCTACATCTCCTTTTTACCCCTCTCAGAAGCATTGTACACATTTTTCTTAGTAGTGCTACTTATTTGGCATCTTTGGCGACATTGCTCTTGGCATACTAAAGAAGACTTGAACAAAGTGTGTTATTAGGGAGCAGGGAAGTAATGTCTTAATCAGGATGATTGGTTTGATGAGCAGTATTCTCTAAGGACGTCCCTTTCCCTATGGTGTACCATTTAGTGTCCAGACAATACAACCATATAGCCCCCAAATCAAGAAATTAGGGAATATAGTAGTGTCCTATATACCTCCAATTTCAAAATTTTGGGCAGAAACTGGTATTTAGGATGAAAACTCAAGGTGCCTAGTGCATCCGGGCTAGTGTTGGACTAGGGGCCTAGGGCCCATTATTGAAGTCAATTCTTGTGGTCCACCACTAGTGCTGATTCTTGGATTCAACCACTGAAGTTGATTTTTGATTCCCAGTACTGTAGTTGATTGTTGTGGCCCACCAGTGGAGTTCATTTTTGGGCCCAGCAGTGGCGTTCATTCTTAAGACCTTCCAGTGAAATTGATTTTTGGGGCCATGTGAAGCTAAATCTTGCGGTCCACCAGTGGAGTTGATTTTTTTGGCCCACCAGTGCAATTGATTCTTGAGACACATCAGTGAAGTTGATTCTTGCGGCCACTAGTAGATTTGATTATTTGGGCCCACCAATAAAGTTGATTCTTGGGGTCCACCAGTGAAGTCGATTTTTGGGACCCCATGTAAGTTTTTTCTGGGGCCAACATGGGTTTGATTTTGGTCCCTCGTGAAGTTGATTCGGGGCCCCCCATGGGGTGATTTTTGGGCCCACATGGCGTTCATTTTGGGGCCTACCCGTAAATTGATTTTTGGGGGCCATTTGTGAGCTAAATCTTTCTTTCCCCCAGTGGAATTTATTTTTGGGACTTTAAAAGGAAATTGATTTTTGTGCCAATACTGTTTTGTTATTCGGGGCCCCCAGTAAAGTTGATTTTTGGGGGTCACCCGTAAGTGGGTTTTTGGGGCCCCTATTGGTTTTTTTGGGGCCAACAGTAATTAATTTTGGAATCCACAGGAGTTGATTCCCTTTGGGGCCCCCCTGTAAAGTTTTTCTTGGGGCCCCAAGTGGGGTTGATTTTTGGACCCTTAAAGTTTATTTTTTAAAAAAAGGGGGGAGTTGATTCCTGGGGGCCCCCCTTATCAGCTTAAAAGACTGCAAAATGCTCTTCAGTCTCTCTTCTTCTGTCTTCTTTTGTCCAGGGACCCTCTATGCTTAAGGGTGCATCAAAGGTTCCCCTTGCTCACTCGTAGGTCAATCTGAGCCTGAAAAGGCTAGTGGTGCTCCACTTAGTGACAAGTGATACACATAAGTCACATGCCAAATTCCAACCCTGGTCAAAATAGAACTTTTTGCTTCAAATCAGGCCTTCTGGATTTTGACAGACTCCTCGAAATCAGAGTTGCTCCATAATGGGGGGAGTGATATAACACAATTACGACTTGACAAATATTCATTGATTGCCGAGCACTAAAGCCATCATCGCTGATTTCAGGTTATTTTTTTTTCTCTTGATGTGCTGCTCTGATCTGGATAGAAGTGACATGAAGTGAAGGAGAGAACAGATGCAGAGTCATGCTATCCCATGATGTCCTATTAGTAAATCATAATTCCATTAACGCTGTGTTCCTCTGTGACTCTCTAATGAAGTTTGACGCCTCCGAGCTACAACTCAACAGACTGTAAATTAATTTTGGAAACAAGGGGAAATATTCGCTGTCACTTACACCACACACTTTGTTTTTGCTTAATATTTCTTATAGAATTAATTAACACCTATGGTAAGTTACTCCGAAAAATGCATCTCTCTGCCAAGACCTACAACAACCAGGGTGGTCCAATTCATAATGTAAAGACCAATACGCTCCATAGACATTGTTTTATGCCATTGTTAAACTGACCATATTTGGCCTATGAACCTGTATGGATATAGCAACGCTGAATTTGTCATTTAGTATCATTCAACTAAGAATTGTTACCCCTTGTGAGAACAATCAAGCACATTTTAGCAGTGTGACTAAGAGGGACTCCAAAATTGGGCAGTAGCTGTTGGACCGTGAATGCAATTATATGTGAATAAGAAAATAATAAAAAAAATGACTTTGCAATTTCTAGGAAAATGATAAAGTGAAGAGGCCACCAGAATGCAGTCACCAATGCTTCTGCAATGGGCATGTCTTAGGTGATCCAACTTGATGCCTCTTTGGACGGGATCGACAACTTCTGCAAGGTCTTCCCCCATTCACCAGCTGTGAAATCTACAAAGCAAAAGAGAAAAATATAGACCCCACAAAAGAAGAAGAAAAAGCTCTACTATGAATGTATAAGTTGAAAAACCATACAAAATTAGGGAGGAAGGAAGGGTGTTTGTTGAACAGAGGTGGCCAAAAGAGGAAGAGCCAGCTTAAAGGGGTTTTGAAACGATCTCATTTCATACCTCCTGTGTCCATGTGACTCAGCAGGATGACATCACCAGGCCTTTCCTCTCTGTAGTCAAAGAAAGGTCTGTTATCAAAGCATTGGAGTAGTGAGAGGTAAAGTTTTTGCTCAGGCCAGGGTCCTAGTTCAAATCCTGCAGGAACAAACCAGTGCGATTTTTTTTCTCTTTATTCTGTGCACTAATCCTTGTAGGTTTACTTTTTTATTATTTGCACTGTTTGACTATTTACTAAGGAGTACGAAGGATGCGAGTAGAATGACAGCACCTGGGGTTTGAAACATCAGTAGCTGGCCTGCAGTGAAGATGTGATGTCTGAGCATGTCTGACCTGGATGAGGAGCATCTCAGCCCTGTTCGTATCCCCTGGAGACGAGCTGTAAACAATGGATCATTAAAGGAGCAGCTAAAACAAAAATGGTGCAGAATTTTTAATAATAAAGAATGGTGAAGATTATTATTATTTTATTTGCAGGCTTCCCACGTCAATTTTACTTTGTGGCAAAACCCCTTTTAGAGCTCATAATTAAAAGGGTTTTCTCACTACAAAGATTAGCTTTTAACATGTAGGGACAGGTAATTGGAGACTTTTTCTAGACACATTGCTCATTTGATATTGCTTAGGCAGGAGGTAAGAGAGATTTTATCTGCTCTGAGTACACACAGGTTTCTCTGGTTACCATCCATATCTCCCATCTTGATTAGACAGTGAGCAGGGAATGATGTCACCAAGGTCGTAGGGAGCAGTCCTTATCTCTTACAAGGGTAGAGTAATTAATTACTGAAAAGTACTTGAATTCACTCTTCAGGACTCTGTAGTTTTTGTTTACTGAAGATTACATTTCCAGTACTTATGTCAGTGTAACAACTCATCTAAATATAGAGGAGCTAAATATGCTTATCACTGCTATAGAACCACCAACAGCCTGACCAGGAAGTGTGAATCTGAAGATGTCTGTGACTTTGTGGAACAACATGGTTAGAAAACCCCTTTAAACTGGTGCCAGCACCTCTTCCCCACCTGACCCACAATAGGCCACACAATCTGCTGCCATTACCCAAATGCCTGGAAAGCAAACCTTCTCTGTACCAAAGTATCTGTATAGCAAAGTTCAGGTCATATCCTGCAATACCAATGGTGTCAAAGTCACTTTCATCAAATGCCACATCAGCATTACGGTTGACCTCAAAGGGCCATTTGTAATTGTAAGACTGTTCAAATGTTGCAACTCCTTAATTATGTTTTTTTAACCTGAGACACCATATGCCCCAAATGGAAGTGTCCCAGCAGGCTTTATTATGGTGTATGTACCTTTTTTCTGGGTTGCTGATAAAGTAGTTCAAATTATTCCCCCTGATATGTTATGGTGTCACGTGGTCAGAAGTAGACCGAGATGTCCTTTAGGGTGGTTTATAATAATTTGCTTTGGTAGGGCTATCAGAGCTGTGCCAACACCAGTGCTTTGCTAAACAGAACAGTGTGGAGTTGTTCGTTCCCTCTACTGGCATCACCTGCCAAGTACTGACTGCATCCTTTGAAGAAAGTGGAGAGCTGGTCCTGCTGCAGTTGAACCTTGTCCATCCCTGCTCACTGTGTCTAAGCTCTCATAGGCCACCTCTGGTAACAAGGTGAGCTGCAGGTCTTGAGTTTATCACATGTGGTATCTCCTGTTGTAAAACTACCAAGCTTAAATCGAGTTATATTGGATTCTGTGTGCTTCATTGGTAATCTCCTTGTATGGTTGTCACCACCAGACTCTTTGTTTACCAACTGGGACATATCTTAAAAACCAATGTGTGAATGGTGGGGGGTAGAGGCATCGGCGTAGCAATGCGGCACAAAGATGATCCTGGCTCCGGTATTCAGGATATTTTGGAGAGAGTTAGACTAATCAGTAATGATTTAGGTGAAATAACATTTTTTTTAATTTGTAAAATGTGGGTATTTTAAACTTTGAATACACTTTATTTATATTTTTTTTTTTTTTTTTACACTTTTAGCCCGCTTATGGTATTTGATCACTATGTGGAGTATTGCTTGTACACTTTTCTGCAAAAGTAATATATTGCAGACAGGGTCATAACTATAATTCAAAGGACCCCAAAGCAAAATGAGATGTGGCTCCACCACCTAATGACGCAATTTTACACTTAACTGCAGGCATCAGACAGCAATATTTTCTGTGAATAAATAAAATACCGTTTATTATACGTAAACATAATCGATACGTGGTTTTTTGAACTTTGCGAACCCAGTATGTTCATTGGACGCAGCTTCTACGTTAAAATCTTAAAACAGCAATTTCTATATTCACCACAGGTGAATTGAAAGGTGCAAAAAACAAAAAATACCTATTTTTTTTACCAAAACATTACTGATACGTGTTTTAGGAATTTTTGCCCGAGTCCAGATTTGTTGATAGACACTTGCAGTTAATTGAATCAATTTTACCTTATTTCTTTTTTTTTTCGTCAGCAATTTTGTTTTGATTAGAGGGATTGAGAATAGCTGTGATTTGCCGTCTTTTAATAAGAGACTTTCCAAAAACTAATTTCCATACCTTCTCAAATTTTTTTTATTTTCTGGACATGGAGCTACGAAATGCAGGTTGGTACGTGGCATAAGAGGGAGGGTAGGGTAGCAATGGAGGTTGAGGTTACGAGAGAAGGTGCTGCCTGCCTGTGCTGGCGGGACAAACACGCATGCCAAGGGATCGTCTGTAGTCTGCAGGACCGTCAGGCCTGTATCGATGGGTCAGAGGCCCTGTGAATCTAAGTAATGACATCGTCGCCAATTGTCCTTTCAGTGGTTAATGCAAACCTGCATCTAGCAGTCTTACCTCCTCGTCTCCCTCCAGTCACGGCCACAAATGTCGTCATCCGCATCATCAGACATCCGTCCATACACTGAAGCGCCCAAAATGTCACAACTCGGTGTACCCACACTTTGGGATAATCAATTGTTGAAGACCTCTTTGATGACAAAATGCGGTTTGGGGTCAGAAGGCATGTTAAGTTCAAAGGAGGATGATTTTAGTTCTGCTCTGACAGCCAGTTATGATGCCACCAGAGGAGGTGAAGGAAGCGGTCAATCGGCAATAATCCCGGGCGGTCGGCAACGCCTTGCAGTGCCCCTTGCTTGTAGCCCGCAGCTTCTGGATGCAGAAAGTCAGGACGACCAAGTCACCTGTGTTGATGATGATGATGATGATGACATTGCGGATCCATGGTGGTCTTTTCAGCAGAATTGGCTTGCGAGCGCTTCATCACATGGCGAGGAGGAAGACGATGGGGTAGTGTCAGTAGGGTCCGCCAAAAAGGGACTGAGGGCGGGTCGCAGAAGGTCGCTGATATGATGTCCGCCAGCCACGGTCAGCGCAACCCCGCTCTCGCTTAATCGCCGGTTCAAAAATAAAAAGGGCCAGGACCTCTCAAGCACGGGGCCTTCTTTGACCAAGCCTCTGATTCACCCAGCGATGTCATATGCGCTTTTGCGTAAAACGCATAGTAGATGGCCAAAGAACCTTAAGTGGTTAAACCACACCAACAAGTCTAGTCACATTGCGCGAAATGCATGAGTTGTAATGGAGGGAACACTTGCCAAAAAGGCCAGACGACGCCGGGCCTCCAACATTGTCACCACACCTGTCTCCGCCTCTCCTCTCGCCACCACCAAGCGTTCCTCAGCTGCCCATGTCTCTCAGAGTCATGATCAGTGGATCAGCCTCCGCTTCAGCCTCCACCGTCCGCCCGAGTACCACCAGCTCCACACTGAGGACCATCATACCCCTTCTCACTTCCGACAGTTTTGACGACCTGCACGCCGACACAGCGGCCCAGTCTAGAGCCAGCCTTCTGTCTTCCAGGTTTGGGAGAAGAAGAAAACCACTTTAACCCAAACCATCCCAAAGCCAAAAGCATGAATTGTCGGCATCTGCAGGCTTTTGGCCTTGGAAATGTTGCTTTTCCGTCTGGTGGACTAAGATGGGTTCCGCCACGTTCATGGCTCTCGCCTGACCCCCAATACCAGATGACCGGAGGCGAGGCCATTTTCTTTGCCAGATAAAAGCCGTCCCTGCCCTGGCCAGCCACGTGTCATCTAAAATTTCAAGCGCGTTGTCTGCTCTGTGTCCGGAAAAGTCCATCTAACACCGACACATGGATAGTAAGCACGGCCAAGGCCGCTATTTTCCTGTGACAGCTCACTGGGTTGAAGCTGGGTGGATGTCTCTGGGGGTGACGGTGGCTCTCAGTCGGCGCACGCTATTCAAAACTGCAGGGATGGTGCGGGCTCTTTCCCCAAGGTCCTCTGGCTGGCATCACGTGCCAGAGGACACCAGGCCGTGTTGAAATTAATCTTGCCTTGGAGACCGTTACCACACACAGGTCAGGAGCTGTGATAGCCTCATTAGCAAACGCAGACGAGCGCTGGCTTGGGTGACAAGAACCTGTGCCAATGGCAAGGTGGGTCGTGCGATAACGGAGCTGAAATCTGTGGCCGCCCATATGATCGGTTAGCTGGTGCAATCCCTTGCCTGGGCACATGTCATGAACCTTGTCGTCCAGAAATTTCTAAAGAGCTACCCCGGGTCTGGACTGGCCTGCTGAAGAAGGCTCGAAGGTCTGTGTTCGCCTTCCGCGTTCGCACCCTGCTTCGTCCCACACTGCTGCGTTTGCAGCGTCAGCTATGCTCTCCCCGTCAACCGTCTCATTGTTGACGTGGCAACACGCTGGAATTCTTCCTCCTACAATGCTCCAGCGATTGTGGCAGCAGAGCAATTGCCATTACGCAGTACGAAGTGAAACATGGCATGACAAGCAGCGGTGCGGGACTCGGGTTGGTTGAACCACCGAGAGTGGAGGCAGGTGAAAGAGCTGCTGCACCATCCTGCCAGTTTTGAAGAAGCCACCCCCAAAAATGGTCAGTGCGGACATGCCCTTGTCAGCTTGAGCTTGTGGGTTGTCTTTAAGTTCTGGAAGATCGTTGGGACACTCTGAACAAACAGGTCCCTCGCCAGCGACGGTGGAGAGACGGACACAGATGCCGGACACGGATGCCTTTCTCTCCGTTCAAATCACCAAGGGCCGCAGTTTCACAATTTCATTGGTATTTCATTAGGGCAGTGGTTCGGGTCCAGAGAGCTAGTGAAGGTGGCGCATCAGCTATCAGGGTGGCATCATCTCAGGCAAGTCAGGGCTGTGTTGAAAGCTGTGCGGAGGCGGCGAGGAGGGGAGGTATTCTTAGACACGGATGTTACCGGATGTTCCCTGCCTGGAAAGAGGTTGGCGCGAATTTGAGGCGGATGAGGAAGATGATGAAGATCAGTTTGCATAGAGCCCCTCGACAGTGGCTTGGAAATCAACGGTCTCCATCTCTCACATGATGTGCTTGGATTGCTCCATTTCTCAACATGATCCAGCGCTTTAGGCGTCCATCAAAATGACAACTGTTATGGGTTGAGGCCCACCCTCCTGGATCCTGGTACAAAAGCAAAACTCAGCCACTTTCCTTCCACCACCCAAATGAGTAGTAAAATGTAGGAAATGGAAGTCCTAGCTGATTGATAAAACTGGATAGACATCTGTTGCGTCTCCTTTCACGTTCCCCAAATGTTCGGTGGAACAACATCAGCGACGTGTGACAGCCAGTAGAGTGCCTAGTAGGTCCGTAGCGGAAGCAGCAGCATGGTGGCGGGAAGCTAATGGGTGACCTCTGGCAATCTTTGTTTACCACATCACCAACGCATGCAATGCGGGCACACATCCAACACACAGTGATAGATATGATCATGGTGCACGGACTATTCTGCGTTCAACACCGATGTTTTTTTGGGGGGCCTTGTGTTCCGGACAAATTAGGACTTTAGGGTATCCAAATTGGACGAATGGCCGAGCTGGCTCGGTCACGCCATAGAGGTGTTGTCCTGCCGCAGCCAGCGTTCATATCTGAGCGGACCTTCAAAACTGCTGGAGGAGTCATTACAGACAACGCATCCGGCTTTCCCACAGATAAGTGGATCGTTTGACTTTCATCATGATGATTTCAGGCATGGTCTCTGATGATGTTGTGGCCCCAATTGCCGCGGTCACCGATAGTTGCGTCTACTTCACTTCCTCTTTAAACAGAAATGGTCCTCTTGGCGAATACTTTTTTTTCAAAATGTATCATTTTCTTACTGCAAATTTTATTTTCTTTTCCTTTTTATTCTTTTTTGCTGTGAGGACGACTGTAAAGACAGCAAGGTTTCATGGACAAACAGTATTCCATTTACTCACTTTATCTTAAGAAAGTTTTGCTTGTAATGGTTTTTGAAGTCATGTTGCTGTGAATACAGCTATAATTATGAGTCTTTGGAAAGAAATGTGGCTTCTAAGTGGAATTTCTCCCTAACAATTCTTTAACAGTGGCTGAGAAGATCATATTTATAATTTTTTGGGGTCATTAGGCTGTGAATACTGCAATAATCATGATCCTTTTGAACAGAAATGGGCTGCTAAGTGGCATTTCTCCCTCACTATTTTTACAGTGGCTGAGAATTCATATTTATAATTTTTTGGGGGTCATGTAGCTGTGAGATACTGCAATTATCATGTCCTTTGGAAACAGAAATGTGGCTTTCTAGTGGCATTTCTCCCCTCACAATTTTTAACAGTGGTGAGAAGTCATTTTTATAATTTTTGGGTCATGCTGCTTTGAAATGCTGCAATACTACAGGTCTATTATAAAAAAATGTTGTTTTCTAACAGAAATTGTCTTCTCAATTGACCAAAGTGGCTCTCAAGGGGTCATGTTTGAATTTTTGGGGCATTTTGTGAGGACATGCAGCTATTATAACAGTCCATATTCTAAAAAAAATTGTTTTAACAGACTTTTGTTCTTCACAATTGACCTAAAGTGGATCAAGTGGTCATGCTTTGAATTTTTGGGGGGCATTTTGCTTTGAAATGCAGCAATATACAGGTCCTATCTAAAATAATGTTGTTTCTAATAGACATTTGTTCTTCACAATTGTCAAAAGTGCTCAATGGGTCATGTTTGATTTTGGGGGCATTATTGCTGTGTCATTGCAGCTATACTACAGGGTCCTATTACTAAATAAATGTTGTTTCTAACAGACATTTGTTCTTCACATTGTCCAAAGTGGCTCAAGGGTCATGCTTTGAATTTTTGGGGGCATTTTGCTGTGAACATGCCAGCTATCTACAGGTCCTATTCTAAAAAATGTTGTTTCTAAACAGACATTTGATTTCTTCAACAATTGTCCAAAGTGGCTACAAGGGTCATGCTTTGAATTTTTGGGGGCATTTTGCTGTGTCATGCAGATATACTACAGGTCTATTCTAAAAACTGTTGTTTCTAACAGACATTTGTTCTTACAATTGTCAAGAGTGGCTCAAGGGGTGATGGTGCTGTCCAGAATAGGAATAGGTAGGACACTGTTAATGGACAATATTGCACTAAAATGACTTGTTTTTGCAAGATCTTTTAACATAGCTATCAATCCCTTGTTTTGATGACAACCCATTAATGACAATGAAAAAAAGTGAAACAAAGACATGGTGGTGGGATTCATTCCATTTTAAAAATGTGTTTTTCTAGAATTAAACTACTAAAAAACTTGATGTACAAAATAGCTGAGTAAAAAAAATTTCCCACGAATGTACAAGGGTTGGTACAGGAAAACTTGACCAGATGTAGGTTATTCAGAGGACATGGAGTATGGAGTCTCGGACAGAGAACAAAGATTACAGAGACAATTTCCTCTAGCAAGTTGAGTAAAAATGAGAAAAGAATGCCAAGCAAAGGGCACTGGGGTGTTACAAGGAGCGTTAACCACACCACGTATTTCCAGGTGAAGCCTCAATTGTCTGCACTCATACGGAGGGGCGAGCGCTACCCAGGTACTTGACTGTATACTGAGGCAAGGCTGGAGTTCTAACACTTCCGCTTCCGCACTCCTGCATCAGCAACGACCAGTTTTTGTTGCTGCGTCATCAGGGCATTTTAACCTGCGTGTTAATAGATGACGGACGCCAGCCTGGCTCTCACCGCACCCCCCCTAACCCACTGTAACTCCGGCCTGGTGTCATGCTGTGGCACAGGGACAGTTCTAGTCAATGTCAGTTCAAGTAAATGGTGTTGAAAGACTCCTTTTCCGGCACTTTGTAATCTGGGGGCAGACAGGTTTTTTGGTCATACTGTGGCCCAGGACAGGGACAGTATATGTCCAGTTCAACTAAAAAATGGTGGTTGAAAGACTCTTTTTTGACAGGCACTTTTTAAATCTGGGGTCATGCAGGTTTCGGGCTCATGCTGGTCCAGGGCAGGGATATTCAATGTCCAGTTCAAGTAAATGATGGTTCAAATATACTTGCTTCTGGCACTTTTAATTTGTGGGTGATGCAGGTTTAAGGTTCGGTGTGGTACCAAAAAAAATAGACAGGGGATAGTAAATGGCCTGTGACTTTTTTTCTGTGACTTTTATAACCTAAGGTGTGTTGCCTAAGTATGTAGCACGTATACATTTGACATGTTGTGGGATGTTTTAATTTCAGCTTCTCAGCCTTGTTTGGGGTTAATAATGAAGGTGTTGTTGCTCTCCCATAGACTTTAATGGTAATCGCTCATACTCGAGGCTCACTATCGAAAGCCTTATCGATAGCGGCCGACTATCGACTATCGATCGATCTCGATAGCCAACGCAATCGCTCAACACTAATCCTGAGTTATGTTTTTTGTAAAGTATGAGCAGAGTTGTAGGCAGTATTGGCAGTACTCCTGTGAGTTTTCCTGTTCAAATGTAAAAAGGGGGCCTATTGAAATGGTGCAAAATTGGAACTGGAAATGTGCAGAGGCTAGTGGCATAACCATAACGGTGCCCAACAGTTCACCCTTCAGCCAGTAGATCTTGCAGGTACCAGGTACATTGAAAAAGCAGGTGGTAATGACAAGAGCCCAGGGAGCAACAGAAAGTCGATAAGTAGCAGTTGCTTTGGGCTGTAGGCCCTGAATAGACTTTAATACATATATCATATTACTGAGGAAACACCTATTGCACAACGTTTGTTAAAAGAAGTATGATACAAATCAGTAAACCTTAAAATTTATTTAAAGAAACAAGTGTGACCACGCTAACTTCTGCACTTTACACCATCAATTTGTTTGGTGGGAATACCTTTTTAATGAACACTCCTTACATAAGCAGCATATGCACTAAAATGTTTAATAGCCTCTTCTAAGTCACTCCAAACATAATAAGCAAATGTACTAAAATCTTGAATAATCCTCCATAAATCTCAGCCCTCTACTTAGCTGCAAAGTATTATGCATATAATAAATATTGTGTTTTAATAATTTTATTACATTTCTAGATGAGAGCGACAAAAGTAGCAAGGCAAGCGATTGGGTCACTTCCAAAATTTTGCTCTTTGCATGCTCTGTTAACTTAATGTTTACTCACTAAAATTATAACCAAAATCTATTGCTTGTTCATGCCAGGTTGCATTTCATGATTCATGTGTTATGATAAGTATGGGTAATCTTAGGTCAGAGCTCCCATTTACATAAGCAAATAAAAATCTTCAAAAATCTTTATCTCATTGCTTGCATCTAGTTTTTATTTTTTGTATTTTGTTCATTTATTCCTGCAAGAAATAATACGGCAACAATTTATCTTTTACAGCAAATATGTTACAACTGATAAATGGCATCAGGATAACAAAGCTATTCCAAACTTATCTTAGTTTCTTTGTAGAAAGGAAATATTTATTTCTCATTATTTCTTTCACATCTTTTAATCTAGTCAGGCTTTAAATCAGCATGAGGTTTAAAACAAAATATTGTTTGATGTATTCCTATGGGTTTCATGGGCTGGACACTCTGACTGCATAGTGAAATCACTATCATCAGTTTTTAATTGCAATATTTTGTACAATATTATTTTAGGTGGTTCTTATCTTTTTTGGAAAACCCTTAGATTATGTAAATTCCCATTGCAGCTCAAGGATGATGTTTTAATTAATACTTTGTTTACTTTAAACTAAATTACTCTTGTACTTTAAAGGGAATCTGTCATCAAAAAAAAATATTTTTTATTGATGAAATATTGTGTGTTAATTTTTGTCCAAATTTTTAGTATATTTTTTCTTTCATTCAATTTGTGGTAAATATAAAAAAATGCATAATAATTTTCAATATTTACCACTCTTAGCCACCAGAGGGAGCACAACCAAGAAAAAAAATTAGGTTCAAGTACAAGCAGAATGTAATACGGCTGCTGTAAATGTGGGCTGGTCTGGTGGTGACCTCACACACCTCTCCCTCCCCTTCTCTGTGTGCAAAAGGAGGGGGACGTGGATTGTAGACTCTGTAGCCACTGAATCACCATTGTGTTGGTGACAGAGGACACCATACAAAGCTGCTGTGTATCCATAGCTGAAAAAGGAATAACCAGAGTGAAACTGTGATTACATTTACTCTATTTCACTATGGATATACAGAAGGAACGCCATAGTATGTCTGCATCTCTGCTAGATGGTAACCACAGGTTTAGGGCCAATGTACACATATCCGAAGAACAAATATTCGTTTAGGCTATGTCTATACTGCAGTGGACAAAAAACGACCTGAAAATCAAATCTGAAAACTGTTCATAAAACTGAGTTTTTTGTCCACTGCCTGTCAAAAGCTGCTCAAAAAACTGCCGTTTTTCAGCGCGTTTTTGCTCATCTTCAAGTCTGGTTTTTAATGTCTGCATAAATCAAGCCATTGGATGTAACTCCACCCTACAAAAGTGTGTGTAAAGCACATTAGTGCATTTATATGTTATCTTGTAGTTGTTTAACAGATTTTGGCACTGATAAAGTTATCTCTTTTGTCGTCAAAACTAAGTTTTTAATGGATTTTGAAGCTAAAATACGGATTTTACAGATTTTGCCGATAATAAAGTTATCTCACTTTTGCCGCTAAAAATACATTTTTAATGCATTATAGCGCTAAAATCCTTTTTTTATGGATTTTGTCGCTAATAAAGTTATCTTGCTTCCGATGCTAAAAATATGTTTTTTGGTGCTAATTTGTAAAAAAAAACAAAACAAAAAAAAAAACTGATTTTTAGTGAGATAACTTTAATAGCGTGAAAATCTGTAAAAATATGTAATTTTGCGTCAAAATCCGTAAAAAATGTAATCCTAGCTTCAGAAGTGAGATAACTTTATTAGCTCCAAAGTCTGTAAAGAATAGGATTTTTGCGCCACAATCCGTTAAAAAAGTATTTTATTGCCAAAATCTGTCAAAAACATATTTTTTGGTGAAAAAAGCGCGATAACATTATTAGCGGCAAAATACGTAAAAAGAGGATTCTAGTGCCAAAACTCATAAAAAAAAAACGTATTTTTAGCTTCAGAAACGAGACCTTTGCTACCACCAAACTCTGTAAAGAAAAGGATTTTAGCACCAAAATCCGTAAAGAAACGGATTGTAGCGCCAAAATCCATAAGGCCTCGTTCACACGGCTTATTTCTCCGCGGATTGGCGCCGTACTCCGCGCCGGATTTGCGCTGCAGTACGGCGCCAATCCGTCGGAGTAATTACCGTAATCCACTGCTCTCAGAGAGAACACTGGATTCCGTCGCTCCTCCCCGCTTGGCGAATCCGCCGCAGGGGGAGAAAGTGACATGCACATTATTTACGGCGCGTACATGCCGTAGATAATGACAGTCTATGGGGCCGGGGAGCGGTGCCCCCGCCGCTTTCGGCCCCGCCCCCATCCCGCCCCTTATTCACGCCGGATTTGTGAGCGCAATCCGGCTCACAAATCCGTCGGTAATGAGCCGTGTGAACACAGCCTTAAAAAAAGTATTTTTCGAGTCAGAAGTGAGAGAACTTTATTAGCGGCAAAATCTGTAAAGAAAAGGATTTTAGCGCCACCATGTTTAATCAGACAATGCTTAGACGCCTAGGAAATATTCTTTATTTCAGGATAAGTAGCCTCATATACCGGCTCTCCGATTCATTCCTTGAGTTTACAGTCAGTATAGTAAATATATTTCATGTAACACTCAAGACTTTTTACACAATGCACTAAATTTCTCGTATTATAATTTAAAAGGAATGTGTAATCAAAAATTACTTATTGTTTAACTCACATTTATATGTTAAACACAATTTTATGAAATGTTTGTTTTTGTTTAATTTTCTTCATCACAAAATTTTTTAATATTTCTTAAGTCCTGCAGTTTTCACTTTGGCCACTAGGCCTAATAATAGTCTGAGACTTCCTCTTCTGTAGGGAACGATTTTCAGTAGTCTGCTCATTATCAGCACAAGCAGGGTCAAACTGAAAGGTGACACCAATGTGTATAGATAGCAAAGGATCCACTAATCACAATAGGAGATAGTCACAGCTCAAACTCTATCCCTCCCTGCACACTGATATCTTCCCAGGTCACAGAGCAGGACTAGAAAACTCTCCTATAGAAGTGAATGGGACTAAGTCAGTCTTAAGGCTCCTATGTGCATTAAGCTACTGTAAATCATCTCTCTGACTGCTGTTAAAGCAGTGCAGACAAGAATGCTGTTCCTACAATCATATATGGACGACCAAATTGAGAAATCTATCAGAAAATAAAAATGGCTAAAGAGGAAAAGAATATGTATCAGAGTCTTGATTTAATAAGTGAAAAAAAATTGGCGGCAGATTCCCTTTAAAAAACTGACAGTGTGATACTCCTTGCCATCAATCAAATCAGTTACAATTTGTGTTTTATAACATACAGGCAGTCCCTGGGTTACAAACGGGATAGGGACTGTAGGTTTGTTCTTAAGTTGAAATGGTATGTAAGTTGGAACAGGTATATTTATTAAATGTAATTCCAGCAAAAACAATTTTTTTTTTTTAGTTTGGGATAGTGCAGGGAACAGTTTTTTACATTTTGTTTTGCTGCTGTGCCCTTTTTTAGAAGATTTCACCTAACATTCTGTATCTCTGTGCAGCTGTGGCATGCTGGCACTTGGTTATCATGGGCGTAACTCAGTGTTGAATGTCAGCCAGCCCATAAGTCTCCGTTTGTAACTAGGGGACGTATGTAAGTCGGAATGATGTAAGTCGGGGACTGCCTGTATTTACAACAAAAAAATCTATTGCAGTCACATCTACAAAACCCTTCTGTAATCTGTAATCACGCGTGAGTAGCACGGTTTTCTGAAAACTTACAAGGAGGTGATAGATTCCAAAGAGCAGGTGCTCATCTGCTAGAAATCTACAGCCAGTTTGCAATATTTTATTTAACATCCTGCTTTAAAACCACTAAGCATTATTGTACAATATGCTTGATGTGGTTATATTTTCTGGAAAACATCATAACCAAGGTAGATTCACCATCTTTGTATTCCTCTCTAATTTTATTTGAAGCTGTCATTCTATTTTTATTAGCAACTATTGATTCTGATCGTTGTAATAACCCTTTCACTTGAAATCTGTTGGACATCTCTATTTTTTCTTAGCAATAACATTTAGACCTATACCATCAATATCTGCAGTCAGACAACCCCTTTAAATAGAGCAATTAGGGAAAGGGATTCGGGGAACTAAGTTAACAGCAAACTCACTGTAGCATCTAGTGTGAGGCAACTGTTGCCAAGGAAAATAAGATCATGGAGTGTATCAAAGAGGTATGAATGATAGGTCAAACCACACATGGAATATTGCGTATAGTTTTGGGCACCAGTGCACAGGAAAGACATTGTAGAGCTCAAGGCGGACAATGAAAATATTAAAAGCACTGGGTGAACTACAACACCCAGAAAGAATAGTAAAATTAGGGTAATATACAAATATATCAGTGGTCAGAATAGAGATCTCTCCCATGATCGATTTATTTTTCTGTATCCAGAACAATGGGGCATCCTCTACATCTAGAGGAAAGAAAGTTTCGACATAAGTATAAAGGAATTCTTTAGAGAGCAGGAAGATTATGTGCTGAACTCACTAAAAGAGTTCAAAAGGGCCTGGATGGAGTGTAATAATATTACTGTTACGAGTAGCGCTGCAGCCCGTGATCCGGGCTGCGGGGGCACTTGTGCCCCGGTATGTCCTTCTGCACCGCAGGCGTCCTCTCTCACTGTCTCCCGGCTGGTGCACGTGTCCCCGTTCCTTAGGGTGCGCGCGCCAGCTCTGTCACATTTAAAGGGCCTACGCGCCGCTAATTGGGAATGCATGCCGCTGACCCTATATTAAGGCTCCACCTTTTCCTGGTCCTTGCCGATTCCATAGTGCCCTGTTTCCCATGCGAGGAAGCCTACTAGAATTCCAGTTAGCCTTCTCTGTGTACCAGTCCCGTTTTCGCACATCCTTCGACCATGTACCTTCGCTGCCTGCCCTGACCTTCTTGCCTGTTCCCGACTACGAGTAAGCCTGCCGATTCTGTACCGCGTTGCCTCTTGGCTACCGCCGCAGGCAAGTCACATCAGGGGTAACGACCTGGTGGAATCCTGCCGCAGCAAGTCCATCCCGCTTTGCGGCGGGTTCTGGTGAAAACCGGGACCCACTTAGACTCCGCTCCCTGGTGTGGCCCGTACCATCGCCTGCGGTGGCTCAGTGGATCCACTACTCCTAGTCGTTACAATTACAAGTTATAGTGACTAGATCCTGCAGAATCCAGGGATTTATTCTAAGGGCAATCGGCTTTTACCTAATAAGGTTTTTGCTTTACCCTGGATCAACACTCCAGGGTAATAGATTGAACTGGATCATAATGATAATAATAATAATCTTTATTTATATAGCACCAACATATTCTGCAGCACTTTACAATTTAGGGGGTATAAGTACAAACATAATACAGAAAAAGCTACTTACAGATCAGACACAATGTGTGAGGGCCCTGATTGCGAGAGCTTACAATCTATTAGGGTGTATGGTTGAGACGACGAGTAAGAAGTGCTAGGTTTAGCCATGTTACATAAATAGGATGTGGTTTACATAAAATTTCGGTGAACCTGCCACCCTGTCAGTACATCTATAAAACTGGATGAATGTATGTCTTTTTTTTTAGCTTTTTCAAACTATGTAACTATGGAATCAATGACCAATCAAGCACTTAAGCTCTGGAGGTCACAAAGGTGTTTGCATCCAGTGAACACATGACCACTGTTGTCTCAGTAGTTATGCGCCATTCCATTAACATCACAGCTCAGGATGGGAATGGTGTGTTAGCGATGAGGCCACTGATTGACCTGTCACATGCTGGCCATATATAAACAAACACAACAGAGAACATTGGCCCTTTAACCCCATTTAATGCTTTAACTGCCTCCCCCCCCCCCACCCGTGACATAATCACAGAGTGATAATCGGTTGCCATGCCAGGCTTCCATATATAACAAATATGGCATATTATTAGTATAATAGGTAATGAATGAAAATCCTGTATACGACAGTATAATGGTCCTGCTGTATATAGAACAAGTGATTGTGCCTTTGCTCAGGTACATGGAAATGGTATTTCAGCAAAATTGAAAAAAAAAAATAGAAAAAGTGGGGGGTTGAGTACTAAAACAACTAAACCTCTTTGGTATCTCCAAAATAGTACTGATCTGTAGAATACAGATAATAAATTGTTTATACTTAATGTGAACTCAATAAAAACTGAACCCCCGCAAAAATGGAGCAATTACGTTTTTATGTTCCACCCAATACAGAATTGTCTTTGGGTTTCATAGTACATTATAGGTGGTCCATGGCACTATTAAAAAGCACATCTTGTTCCGCAAAAAACAAACCCTCATATAGCTACGTAGATGGAAAAATAAAAAGGTTATGGCTCTTAGAAGACAAGGAGGAAAAAACAAAATCTGAAAATGGCTGCGACCTAAAGGGGTTAATGCTGCATTGGCAGTTGATTAAAAAACTGAGTACATGTCTAGGTTGTTTTATATCACTTGGGGCTACTTTCAAGTTTTTTTGGGTTTATACAACCCCTCTAAAGTAAGACATAGATCATGAGGCTAAGATTACAGATCCTCAAGACACACTAATAGAATGTAGTGCAAGAAAAAAAAAAAAAACAATGTAATCAACATAGTACTCTATCCAAAATCTACCTTTACAAAAATAATAACTTAATAGACGATGGGTAGAATTTCCTATTGGTGCATTCATAAAGTCCAAGCAATTATACTTACAGTGAAGGAAATAATTATTTAATCCCTTGCTGATTTTGTAAGTTTACCGCTGACAAATACATGAACAGTCTATAATTTTAAGGTAGGTTAATTTTAACATTGAGAGAATATCCAAAATAAAATCCAGAAAATCACATTGTATAAATTATATAAATGTATTTGCATTTTGCAGTGAGAAATAAGTATATGATCCCTCTGGCAAACAAGACCTAATACTTGGTGGCAAAACCCTTGTTGGCAAGCACAGCAGTCAGAAGTTTTTTGTAGTTGATGAGGTTTGCGCACATGTCAGGAGGAATATTGGTCCACTCCTTTTTGCAGATAATCTCTATATCATTAAGATTTTGAGGCTGTTGCTTGGCATTTTTCTATAGGAATAAGGTCTGGAGACTGATTAAGCCACTCCATGACCTTAATGTGCTTTTTTGAGCCACTCCTTTGTTGCCTTGGCTGTATGTTTTGGGTCATTGTCTTGTTGGAAAACCCAGCAGCGACCCATTTTTAATGTTGATTGACGTCTTTTTTGTTTTCTTTTTTTTTTCTTACTAGCACCAACTTTTGTCTCCTTCTCACCACTCTTACTTACAATTTAAAATTTTGGGCCCTTGGCATCCTTAGACCTTGGTTTTCCCCATGTTGAGAATTTGAGTTGATTTTTTTAAATTGGGGTTGTGTAAGGATCCTTTGGTTTTAGGGTTTCTGACTGTTTTTGAGTCTGTAAACGGGAGTTTTTTAAAGGAACTGTCGAAATTAGGAAAACAAGGGGATTAGGAGTGTAAAATTGGTCGTAGGAGCCAGATCTCTTAATGGGGGTAGGGATCAATATTTTATTTCTCTCAGCAAAATAAAAATTTTAAATTTAATTGTAAAATTTATCAATGTATTTTCTGGATTTTATTTGGGTTTATTCTACCTAATTTAGAGAGGGGCGAATGATTCTAAGAAGGGACTTCTTTTGGAATTTCAGGAAAAACTTTCTTCTGCAAAAAAATAAATTTGGGGGTAATTCGGGAACGAAGTGGTTTTTTTTTCCAAAAAATGGCCGCAAGCACATGGCGTGCGGGGGAAGAGAACCTGGGGGGAAGAAAGGGAAACCCCTAAATGATAGTGCAGAATCAAGCCTCAAGACCCCGGGCGGGCTTCTGTGACTGCACAGACTATAAGTACGGATGCACTCTTCCTCACATGCTCTCGTTGTGTCCTGACAAACGACATTTTAATTTTCCTCTGATCATTTCTGGGGGCCAATTTATATTCAAGGGGTTTAAATTTAAACTGTTTTTTTTTTAATTCATAAAATAACTTTTTTAAACACAAAAACGAGTAATTTTTTTATTGATTTCAGGGGTGCAATTTATATTCAGGGTTAAATTTAGCGTGTTTTGTGCTTTTATATTCAGTAAAAACACCCACGTTGTTTTTTTTTTTTAAACGCCAAAGACGAGTAAATTTTTTCCTTGTGATTTTCTGGAGCGCAATTTATAATCAACAGGTTAATTAAGCGTGTTGTGCTTTTTATATTCAGTGAAACACCTGTTTTTAAACGCCAAAGACGAGTAAATTTTCCCTGTGATTTCTGAGGCACAATTTATCTTCAAGTGTTTAATTATGCCTGTTTGTGCTTGTTATATTCAATAAAAGGCATGGTGTTTTTAACGCCAAAGAGGAGTAAATTTTTTCCTGTGATTCGTAGCGCAATTTATATTCAGGGGTTAATTAAGCGTCTTTGTGCTTTTATATTAAGTAAAACATGTTTTTTTTTAAACGGCAAAGACAAATAAATTTTTTCCTGGTGATTTCTGGACCGCAATTTATATTCAAGGGTTAATTAAGCGTCTTTGTGCTTTTATATTAAGTAAAACACGTTTTTTTTTAAACGCCAAAGACAAATAAATTTTTCCTGGTGACTTCTGGAGCGCTATTTATATTCAAGGGTTAATTAAGCGTGTTTGTGCTTTTATATACAGTAAAACACTCTGTGTTTTTAAACACCAAAGACAAGTAATTTTTCTGGTGATTTCTGGAGCGCAATTTATATTCAATGGTTTATTAACGTGTTTGTGTTTTTTTTTTTTATATTCAGTAAAAAACAACATGTTTTTATACCCAATGACAAGTAAAATTTTTCGCGTGGTGATTTCTGGAGCGCAATTTATATCAAGGGTTAAATTAAGCTGTTTTGTTCTTTTATATTCTTAAAAATAACAACTGGTGTTTTTAGACACCACATAACGAGTACATTTTCTCCTGGGATTATTCTGGGAGCGCAATTTTATATCCAGTGGTTACCCGAGCCCTGTTAGTGGGTTCATTGGAGTCAATACAGGGTGTGTACTTATCATAAACTGATGTCTTCATTAAAACAGAGTCTTACATATTTGAACAAACAGTGTGTGTCAGAACAGAGAGGTGGCAGGCTCTTCACATGCGAGTGCAGTGCACAAACATCTTCCTGGAGCAGGCAAACAGGTCGCAGAACACTAAGGGGACGTCGCAGCGGGGGGACTCATGAGGCCGAACTCCCGGTATTTTGTGGCCGTGTTTTTTAACAAAACCCCCAGGGTTTTTTTGATGGTTGACTGGGTAAACCACTTCCTTCCGAGACATCTGAAACCCCACCAAAGTCGGTGGGAACGCAACACAACCCTTAGTTGGGAATGGCCCGGGAGTGGTCAGGGGCATCCCACCCCCAACCTGCCTGTCCCCCGGTTTCCCTCACCCAAGGACTACTATGTGGCCCGGGCCAGCGCCACTATACACGAGGATGAAAAATTGGGGGGAACAGAAGCAGCTACCTGGCGCGAAGAAGGGGGGCCGACATCCCCTGTTTTTGAAGAAGGGGGCAAAGATGGATGTGGGAGTGGCAGGGAGGTCATTTGTGAGGGGTAACCCTGCATCCAAGACCGTTGAGGAAGACAGCAGTAAAAGATCCAACAATAATCGATGTTATGTACCCGCCGCAGGGGGACCGGGTGAAGAAAGGGGCTTCATAATCATCAAAAAAGGGGCGTCAGCTTGCCTTTTCAGGCAGCAGCACAGCCACAATGGGTAGTGTCCCCTTGAGTCAGCAGGCGATGGGGGGAGCCAAACACCAGAGGAAACGACCCTCTTCGCAGGTCCAAAAATAGGGCAAAGAGCATTCATGCGGAGCGTTGGCAGCAAACCCCCTATCGGCGTTTGGGGCATTTTTGCTAAACAAGCAGGACTGAACATGGTATATTAAAATCGTGGCAAAAAAGTGGTGGGGGGCCAGGGGGAAACATGGCACCACAGCCCTGCGTCAACCCACATGCGGGTCCCCATCCGGGGGCCTTGGAGAAAAGGGCCAGAGTGGGGGTAACCCTGCCGCAGCAACAGCAGCAACCAGAGTCACGCATGCCTTTTCAGCCAGTCAAGGCCCCCCCCTCCCGGAAGGGAGTTTTTGTCTGTCCCATACGAGGCCAAATGTCCTGCTCCTCGCCACTCTGGCACCACAGTTTTCTCGGGCATTTTTCCAAAGAGACGCAGTATGCGCCAACGTCCTAAGGTGGCGAAGCTGCCCTTTCCCCCGTCAAGTTTTTTTGGTACTGCAGTCCCCCCTTTTTTCCAAGTGGTGGTTTTGCACCATTCAGGAAACTAAGGCTTGTCCAAGCTGAGGTGGAGATCAAAAGCCGTAATTTTTTTTCCCAAAAAGCATCCCACCCCCAAAAAACCAAAATGTAGAACAAAGGTGGGCCAGTCCTTGGCTTATCTTTTTTGCCCAAGGTGCACAGCAGCGCGGATGTGTGAGCGTGACTACGGTCGGGGCTAGTACTGTCCTTTCGGCCCCATGGGTGAATGTGCTTCCTGCCCACCACACCAACAACTTGGACAGGAGACGCCGCTTTCCCCTCCACTGTCAAACTGCTGCTCCTGCGTCAATGTCCACCTCCTCCACACCACCATCACCACTCACCCTCCAAAAGTGCGCTCCACCTCCACATGTATGGGGCACAGCGGTTTTTGCAGTTTCAACTGGCTTGCCACGGCAAACAAAGTCACAAAGGGGGGAACTCTCCGCGTCATGCGCAAGAAATCGAGTGTGGCTTTCTCGCGCCAACTCAATCGAACCATGGTGACGGGAAAGGGAGGAACATGGTGTCGCGCTGCACCGAGGGGAGGGGTCCATGCACCATGCAGGGGCCACATTTTAAATTTTTGTAAAAAGGTTTCCCTGAAGTCTTCCACCGATCTTCAGAACATTCTAAAAATGGCCAGGAAACTGTGCATGCACTTCATCCCTTCCTACAAAGCCAGACACACCCTCCTCGAGTTGCAGCGGCAGAATAGCCTACCCCAACACACGCTGATATGTGATGTTTCCACCCATTGGAATTCCAGCCTGCACATGTTAGACCGACTGTATGAAGAGAATAAGGCCATTAACGATTTTTTGATGATCCAGGCAGACAGGAGTACTCCCCTGTGTAACTTTGATGTCAGCCAGTGGCAGCTCATGCGGGACACCTGCTGTTTGCTGAGGCCGTTTGAAGAGGCCAGGACTACGGGATGAATAACGTCATTCAACTGCTTCATGTCCTGGAACAGATGCTGAAAAATCTGTCTGGGCAACTGGTGACTGGAGAAGTGGCGACTACATCTCGTGGCCACATGAGTCCGGTGGGGACTGAACTGGAGGAGGAAGACATTGGAGCACAAGTATTGTCTGGGGAAATGAGTGGTTTTTCTACACAGGTGACAGGAGAGTAGGAGCAGGAGCAGCTGGAGGAGGTAGATGGAGGTGAGGAAGATGAGGCAGATGACCCCCAAGCACCGTGGCAGTATACAGTGGAGATGGAGGCAGGGAGTCCCTCAGAGTCACTCGCGCACATGGCCCACAGCATGCTGATTTGCCTGGCTAGTGACAGCCGAATAGTCACCATCCTGCAGAGGGATGACTTCTGGCTCTCCACCCTCTTGGACCCTCACTACCGGTTTCCCAAATTTGGGGGCCTTTTCCAGCGCTGAAGGGAGGACAAACTCAAATACTATAGAGAAATCCTCCGTAGTCAGTTGGCCGCTGCCTATTTGCAGCAAGGTCCATCCTCTGACAGGTCTGACCGGGGGTTCCTCAGTGCTCACGTACCCCTGCCACGGCTGCTGGGGGAAGGTGGGGGGGTAGGAGCAGTACCAGCAACATAAGTCTGGAGTCGCTGATGAGCAGCTTCCGTTCACCGCCCTAGTGAGGAAGGCACTTACCAGCAGCAGCAGCAGGACCTGGAGCAGACCCTGAACTAACAGGTCGTGGCCTACTTGGACAGCACTCTGCTACCCCAGTTAGAACATCCGCTGGACAACTCGGCAGAACAAACTGGATGGTTGGCCGCAACTTGCCGAGTTTGCAGTGGAGAAGCTGTCCTGCCCGGCCAGTAGTGTGGCATCAGAGTGGGTGTTCAGTGCGACGGGGGCCATTGTTACCCCAAGGAGAACCTGCTTGTCATCCGGAAATGTGGAGCAACTGACCTTTGTCAAGATGATTTAGGTGTGGTTCAGCCAGGACTTCCAGACACCAATGCCTTAGATTATATCAGCCAGGCCGCCTCACCAAAACTTTGAGTAATGAGTCTGGATTCAAACTACCTGCCTCAGCCACAATTCTAATGCCACCACCCGCCTGATGCCACACATCTGCTGCCAGTTGCACCATCTTTACCAGGGACTGGTATTGCCACCCACCTCCACACTCTGTCATTGTGCCACTCTCTGACCTCATGCTGTTGCTGCTGCCGCCACCTTCACACTGTGTCATTGTGCCAATCTGTGACCTCATGCTGTTGCTGCTGTTGATGTCATCACCTCCACAATGTGTCATTGTGCCACTCTCAGATCTCATGCTGCTGCTGTCGCTGCCGTCACCTCCACACTCTGTGGCCTACTCCTGTTGGTGCCACCTCCAGAATTTGTCATTGTGCCACTCTCTGACCTCATGCTGTTGCTGCTGCCGTCACCTCCACACTCTGTCATTGTGCCACACTGTGGCCTACTCCTGTTTTATGCCACCTCCAGAATTTGTCATTGTGCCACTCTCTGACCTCATGCTGCTTCTGCTGTTGATGCCATCATCTCCACACTGTGTCATTGTGCCACTTTGTGGGCTCCTGATGTTGCTGCCACCTCCAGAATTTGTCATTGTGCCACTCTGCTGCTGCCAAGTGACCGCTGTCTCACTGGAACACCCTGTGGTTTCCTAATGCTGTGTCCACCTTCACCACTCTATGACGTTGCCACTATGTTTAGTTTTCCCCTTCTTTTTACCTGTTAGAGGGAATGGGAAGGATCAGGATTGTCTAGCTAAAAGCTGGAGTGGATACAGAACACAGAAGACATGCAAATATCCTACTGGTCATCTCTGGTTTGGAACAACTCCTGTGTGTTTTTGGTGTTAGCAATACTGATGGATTATTGACCGATTGAAAGCGGACACTGACGGATGAAAGGAAGGGCAAAATGATCAGAGACGTCAACGCAAAATTACTGCTAACACCCTCTCTACTCATTCGGGGGGGGGCTCTACATGTATCAGCGTTTAACAGAACCGGTTCTGTCATATTCTGTGACAGTTTAAAGCTCTGGCCTCATGGAGTGACCCCTGCTGTAACGTCCTCTTACTGTGCTGAGACCTGTGCCAGCTCCAGGAACCTACAATTGTGTTCTTTGATGCTATCGTAGGATCGTAGGAGCCCTCAGCTTGTATTTTTCCAGCTGGCGCTGCCATAACTTTATCAGGCTGCATTCCCGCTTCAGTTTTTTGGTCAGTTTTGCCACCGTAAGTGCACAGGAAATTTTAGAGTGAAGCAATTCTAATAGCAGCGGCAGTCATGTGCGTGTCATACTAAAACACAGCATTGTATGAAGACAAAACCAAGCTCCCTCTGCATATTTAAGCATGACACAATGTTCTACAGCACCCTACAGGCTCAAAAGCACCAGGGAAAACTGTTTTTTTACGCTTTTAAATTCGGACAAAAATAATTTTTCTGGGAAATTTGGCGAAGTCGGCGAATCAAAATTTTTGAAAAAATTTGCCACTCTAAAAAAAATAAATAGACCACCACATTTTTTATGTAAACTTGGCAAAATTTTACAATTTTTAAAGATCCACAACCAAATCATTTAAAAAACGCACAATGCAATAAGCACTTATGTGCTGTTCAATTCGCTCTCTTATTTCCTCCGATGCACTAGAATCCAACCAGCTAAGGTAGAAACAAACCCTTTCTCTCCCACCACTTCAGCCAGTCTCTTAAACCATCTCTCATTTTATCAAGAAAGTCCAATAATATTCAAATATTTTACACTGGCACATACACATATCCACAGCAAGTATAAAAAAAATATTACAGCACGGGATGAAAACCCTTACCACAATTATTCTAATAAGTTAATAAATGAAAAATAATTCCATAATATTTTTTTCAAACCCTAACCTTGTATTATAATTGGTATATCGGGGAATATAGTGTACTCATATTCCTTCAACGCATTCCAATTACAATCTTCATTGAGGCCTTTTGTTACAAGTTCCTCCAACCGATCTATCCAGTAAATCCCTGTTTCAAGCAATTGTGAACTTATTTTTTTTCAGAACCTTTCCCCCCAAAATACACAACCCAAAGTCCTTGTATTAGCCAATGAAATTTATGGAATATTAAAATAAATTTCTGCAACAAATCTACCATGTGTGAATTATTGCCCATACAGGCAAAACCTCTTAAAAGGATGATTCCTTTCTCAGAAGGAAATTTACACAATCAATTAAAGAAACTCTGTACTTGAAAATTTCTTCAAAACTTGAATCACTGAAAAAAGTTTTTTAACCTGATAAGGGAAAACAGCAACATGCAAAAACTTTCCAAATGACTGAAATATTTGTCCAAAAAACTTGCGTATTAAAAAGTTTTTTAAATTAAAAAAAAAGTATGTGGTTTATTGCAAAACTCTTTCAATACAACATTTTCCCCTTTTTATATTTTTTGGGGGCCCTTAAAACCCATATACCTTTTGTCCCGTAAAACAATGTCTAGAATTGCTCATTAACAATACAATTTTTAATTTTGAAAAAATAAAACAATGGTTTCTGAAAAAACGATAACATTTAAAATATCATCCCCGGGTTTTAAAGCAATTCTAAAAGGGTCAATATTCTTCGGGAAAAAAAGGGGGAGGAGAAAAATGTAAAAAACTTTTAAATTTTTATATTTTTATTTGATATGAGCTATGCACAACATGCAGCTCCCAGTGCCCCACTGTGGGATCCTCAGCAATCAAGACAGATACATGTTTTAAAATTGTCCTCAAATTTTCGAAAAAATATTCATTTTTTAACAGCCATTCAACTGAGGCACTTTTTATGGCAGGAAAGTTTTATGGGGCACTGTATAGTTGACACATAGGGATGTATATCTATTTTAAGCCCTAAAAGAAATCCGGGAAAAATGTTTTGCAAAATTTGGGATTTTCTTCCCAAAAGGAGTATTTATACACAACAGGGGCTGATCCATAAAATACCATTGAAAGTATAAAGGTTCATTTTCCAGAGATAAAAAGGTTGAAGAAAGTGGTTAATAGGTGTTTTTCTCTCTATTTATAGCGTAAAACCCACTTGAAAAAATCCCATAAACTTAATAAAAAAAGGGGAATACTTGAAGAGGTATAATATGACAACGTACCCCTGGGAAACAGGAAATGTTGTACACCCCTGACTTAGATGCTACTCACAGAACTTTCTTTCATTGCTAGATTTACTAAATTTGCATGTCAAAAGCATCATTTTCATTTGGTTTTTTTTTAATGGTCAAAAGTCCAAATTTAAATCCACCCCCACAAGTTAACGGGAAAATTTCAAGCTGAAACTCCAAGCTCAGTTTTTTCTGAGGTTGGATTTGAAAAACCTGTGTGGGGAAAACCCTGTGAAAACATTATTTTCTTTTTGGGGTTTCCGACGATGAATATACTGTTCAATTATGTGATGGAATTATAATCCCAAAAAACCACGCCAAGAAAAGCACCAAAAAAAGGATTGTAAATATGTCGCATTTGGGTTTAATGCCTTCCATTATTTTAAAGTTGCCATGTGGATGCAGCCTTATATTCCTATGCAATGGTTCAGAATACAACCAACGACTGAAGGAAAAACATACATTTACATTTACAATTTTCAGTTTTTCAATCCACTTGTTGATCTTAGTGATAAAATAGTGATCAAAATCTAAGAAACAGAATTGATTAAGATGAAATTAAGGAAGTGTGGTGAATTTAGACATCAGCGTACATCCCATCAAAGTTAAAAGGGCAGAATGGGCCAATTCTTTTTTAAATAAATAATATGCCAACAAATCCAATGTATACATCTTCCTTTACATTATTGTCTACAGCAGAACCATTCTGCACTTTAATATTTGCTTATAACCTTGTTTTAGTTTCCATAATATGTCCAATAAAGAATAAAGCATTTATTTATGACAAGACTTGAATAGAAAAGAAAATGAGAGGGTAATTGCTGCAAATCTTACCAGACATCCTCTGCATCTTCATCGCACCTTTCTCCCAAAAGACAGGATTCCAGGGTTTAGCTCCTTTTGATTTTTCCCCGACCTTCATTTGCTGTAAGATACAAACATAAACAAGGTAAGTGTTGTAGTTGCCAACTTTTCTTTCTTCTATATAAATCAGTATACTGCAATTAATAAGGTGTTATTAATAGTCTGTTCATGAACATGCACATTTTTCTAAATTTATCATGTCTTATCCTTTTCTACAAAAATTACCTTTTTGCAAAAGAGGAAAATTTTTTCTTTTAAAAGAACAATTGGGGAATTTTTGTCTTTTAAATCAAAAATTTTTTTTGGGGGGTGCATGGTTACAGTTTTTTAATTTTAATGTGACCCATACTGCCCTGTCTTTCAGACCTGATTAAGCAACCAGTGGTAGATATTCCATGAAATTATTGGGAATACATATGCCTAAAACTACAGTTTCTTGCTCTGTCACAAACCACCCCCTAATTGTCTGTCGACGCCTTCTAACTAGCAACCCAAAACCAAACGTTAAAAAGGGGGAGTTGGGGTTTTGCAGTCCTCCCCGGGTGGAACATGTCTCCAGGAGGTTTTTGGCAGCACGTCTGTGTGCAAGCTTGAACCCGTCGTATCTTATCAACTGTATGTTGTAAACTATGGTGGAACAGGGAATCGATGCCATGAGCAGTGTCCCAATGTACGTGGCATGATGATGTCACGCCACTAACACTGGGCACTGGCTCACGAAGCTAGCTGTTTGGCGGGGAAACCATTAACTTCTACCTATGTGGGCCTTTTACACCTACTGGGATCTTACTGGGAATATTTAAATATATAGTATTAGATCCTACTGTCTTAATGGTGGGTGACAATATTAGTACATACCTACTTTAAAGGGGTCTCTAACCCTTACCTACAAAGGGTGCCTATATTCCTACTTTTTTAGAGGCCTTTCTGACTTTGTATGGGAGCAATATAGCTATTTTAAAGGGGTTGGGAAAAATTTATTACTAAATATTAAAATTAACCTACCTACATTTGGAGGGGCAAAAGCCAAAACCAATCCGGCTGGGTCAATGGGAAAGTTTGGGGGGCCGGTTCATCCGGAGGGCTCTGGGGAATATTAAGGGAAAACCCAAAATGGTAGCAAACCAGCACCAGGGATTAAAGTGCAGAAACAATTTATTTCATTCCTTTAAAAATACATAAATTACTAAGGGTACATACCCGAAATGCATCAGCTCTACACCATGTCCTTTTCTATGTATTTTTAAAGGAATGAAATAAATCTTTTCAACATTTTAATCCCTTGTGCTGATTCCATTTTGGTATTCTTATACACAATGGAGGGCCTATGTACCTACCCACCTACGTAGTGGGGGATCTATATCCCTACCTGCCTAATTGGGGTATACCTTCATAAAAGGGCCTCTACCTATCTTCCTACCTATTATACAGGGACACAAAAAAGATTTAACCTGGGTGTTCTAATGTGAGGCTCATAGTCATCTTCCTGTTAGAAGCACAAAGCAGTCATTATTACCATTTGCTGTGCTATGGATGGGAAGTTTGTAAAGCGATATGAACAGGTAGGGACGTGCTTAAAAATCAGAAGTCTAGGGTAGTTGTGTGGTAAATTCTGCAGAAATGAGTTGTGGGCGGGAGAAGTTATCATGGCAGTCTGAGTTGAATGGAGGAGGAAAGGGAATGACTCTCATTAAAGAAGAGAGCGAGAAGATGTCTCCTGTTAGTCCCTGGATGTCAGTGGTTATTTTTACAGTACTGTATTCATTGTCATGTGATGGTGACCTGAGCTGGTGTCTGACCACTCTGTGGTCTCAATATTTTTAGTTATTTCAGTGCTTGTATAGTGGCAGCATACAATTGTCCCTGATTGTAAAAATGAATGCATGCCTGTCCCTGACCTTGTGATTAGGGGTTTCACTTTTACTTTCTTGCTTGTGTTTATAGTGTTGTTTACTTTAGAAAGTGGAGAGGTGTGTGACCATGAAAAAACTTTGAGGCGTATAATGAAAGTCGGTTGGTGGGGTTCGTGTCAGGGCTGCTTTTTAGTTGTAATTTTTTCCCACACATATTAAACTCTCAAACAGCCCCATGGACATAAGAGTAAAAAAAAATTAAGTGTTAGAGTATAGTAACTCAAAAACATGATTTTTTTAAGTGACAAATATGATTTATTTTTGCAAGAGGGCCTGTGAAAGGTGTGGGTGTGGTCTGTAAAGAGGGTGACAAACTTAGCAACAGCATTGGGCAGCAAGTTCTATATACGTCACTTACTCAAATGTTCTACAGCCTTTAACAAAGTCTCTCTCTCAGGTGATCCACTGAATATAGTATACCAGAACCTGACAATTTACACAAGATGGCTGAGATGTTTTTGTCGAAATTGACTTAGCACCTATTCAAAGTCATGCAACATAGAAAATACATGGGTCAGAGGAATTATGATAAGAAGGCAAAGATAGATAAGATTAAAAGTGAATCAGAATCAGGCTGACGACACCAAATTGAACATTTGGCGAACTTCAAATATTGCTTTAGAAGACTAGATATGGGTCTACCAAACTCACAGAACAGTTAATGAGTGTGTTAAAAGAAGCTTCAGAGATGTTAGTTTATTGCTTTATATATTAGTTTCCTGCTGTTTCATCACCTGTTTAGTGCTATCAATTTAGGAAATACAGATTTATGTAACACAAACAATTTATTGCTGGGATTAACATGTTTGCCTTACAATTAGTTAGGTTGATTATCTAGATTTTCAATCTATTAAATAAACTTTATGCAGGAGCATCTGCAGACTAACAGTAAAATCCGTATTTTCATGTCTACTTTCTTCTTGACTAAATCAAATATTAATCTGCTATATGGATATGATCCATTTTATTTCAGCTCCCCAGACTATATAAAGAGAATACAGCCATCATACATCATGCAATACTACATATTTACTATGAAAACATATAGATATGTGAACTAAAATATTTACTCACAATACAAAGTACCTGTGAGAATAACATACTTATACCGTGTTTCCCTGAAAATAAGACACCCCCGAAAGTAAGACATAGCAGAGATTTTGTTGAATTCCCTAATATAAGGCACCCCCCGAAAATAAGACATAGCGGAAAAAATTAGAGGGTTGAAGGACCTGTGAAGGGAGGTCATGTGACTGTGATGTCACCACAGGTCTGGAACATCCAAAGGAGAGTAGACAGAAAGTACATGTAAGTAATAGAGGGAAGAGGGGGGGGAGAACAGAGCAATGATACTGACACACACACATCTCACAGGATGGCTGATGGGGCATGCTGGGACTTCTAGTTCTACTGCTCCCAGCATGTCACATTTGCCATCCTTTGAAAAAGTCACGCAGCGCCCTAAAAAGTCCTTTACATAATAAATCCTATTTGGGTTGTGACCTAAAATTTAATATGATCCTATAATATATAATAGTATATAAAGTTTATAATATATATATATATATATATATATCTAAATTTAATAATATATATATATATATATATATATATATATATATATATATAGTGGCAGTGCAACCATGGGTGGTCGCATGGTTCTGCCACCAGGTGCCGTACGTGCCACCGAGAGTCTGGTTTCTGTGGGGGAAGCCAGGTATTGTTGGTCAGCAGCATTAGGTTGCTGACCCTTGTACCTAGCATGGCTAATGTCCAGCCATTGAGGGCTGGCCTTCCCGGAACAACTGCAGATGGCTGGGTGGTTGTTCCCACGTTCCAGGTCCCTATGGTCCAGCCCAGGTATTGGGTAGGTCTCTGGAGATCTATTAAAGACCTCCTACTCCAGATGATCGGGGGATGTGTTTGCTGCCAGAACCTGGAGCAGCACTGGAGCTGGAGACAGAAGCTCTGGCCCCCAGAGGCTTGGAAGAAGCCGGGACCCAGCGAGAGACTGGACATTAGGTCCTGTTCACATGTGAGAGAGAGACTCTTTACACATGTGTAGTTAGTGGCTAGACGGCCGAGGTTTTGATTTATGTATGTTTTTCTGCTATATACTGTGCCTCAATAAAGCTGGTTGAGGCCAGTTTTAAGTGGAAGACCTGTGTCAGAGTGCCATCTGTCTTACCAAGGACGGCGATCCTGCGAGCTGAATGACCCCCAGGCCGAGTCAAGATGGCGGCTGAAGGCATGTGAGTCCTTACTATATATATATATATATATATATATAAATATATATATTTATATATATATATTTATATATATATATATATATATATATATATACATAAATAAATATACTATATATATGTATATTATAATATATAATATATATATATATTTATACATACACACACACAGTATATTATAGCATGCTATAATTTATTCATGGAAAAATTAGACTTCCCCTGAAAATAAGAAATACTGTATCTTTAGGAGCAAAAATTAATATAATACACGGTCTTATTTTTGGGGAAACAGGGTAGGTTCTGGGCTTGTAAGGAAAGTAAGAATGAGGTAAAGTTTACTAGAAAATATGAATCCAAATAGACTGCATAATGTCCTCCTTAAAGTCATCTGAAAACGTATGGTTCTGACAATCGTCAAAGGTCAGGGCTAGATACCGTGTACCATGGTGCCCTGGCAAAGTAGACCATAGACTGAAACTGTGTGTGATAATTAGCATTCTAGAACCACCAAGCATACTTAACCTGTGCATGGTTCTTATAACCACTAAGCTTGAAGTGCCTCTTGTCACCATTAGCCTGTAAGTATTACCACTTTACAAAATAGGGATTAACTACTACATAACAAATTTGACCTTATTTATTAATCTGCTCTAAACAGTTGCTGAGACAATATCAAAAGCAGCTACTCTTACATAGTGGCTTTGTAGCTTATAAGGGGGTTCCCAAATAGGAGTCTCTCATGGATATCAATATGCCCTTATATCTCTATTCAACTGCATACAGGAGATGCAGAGGTAGCAGTCACACTCAATTTTGGTGCTTCAGAGGACCCAGAGGTTCTTTTGTAAAATGATAGGACAATAGTGACACATTTGATACATAATAGGGGGTCTCTGATGTGGTTTTTGAGTTCGAGTCAAGGGTCTTCAAGTTATTTTCTACTATATGTTTGATAACAATCCTTCATAAGCAATGCAATTTCTTTCTGGACTGGATTAAGGCCGGACTAACACCAGCAGTTTTTTGCGAGTTAAAACCAAGAATAGATACATAAGAAAAGAAGGATAAATTCTGAATTCTGTTTTGTATGCACTTCTGTATTTACTGCAAAAAAACAAGATACAAACCTAAATGTGTGATTCTGGTCTTACTTGAGAACTATTTAATTGTCAGGAATTGAAATAAACTTTTGATTACATCATCTTTTTACTGTAAAACCAGTATTATAAGGAATATCCTTTGTGAAAGAAGATTTTAAATGCTATTATAAAACATTTTATACAGAGGACATTGGTTTCATACTAGTTTCCATCTGGAAAATAAATAGCTGTCTGTTATGTGAGTCATATTGACTATAGCTTGGTTTCATGATTTATCCAATAGTATTCTAGTGTCCACGTCAGCTTTAAGAAAGCTGTTTATCATGTTTACTGGTAAAAGTGGGTTTTTGTCATTCTGATCTTGTCACTTTTATTGACATGAAGATAGTGTTTAAAATGTTACACCATTTTGTTCACACAGATGGCCATGCTGGTTACAAAAGAGGCAATATTATAAAAATAGTAAATCCGATGACAGTAATTACAGTTTCATATCAAATTTATCAAAACTACTGAAATACAACATATATAACACAAGAAAAACACAAAAAACACCAGAACATTAGATAAAAGGAGTTTTACATATTTTGTGGATATATCTGATTGTTTTACTCTACATTTTTATTTTTTTCTTAAATGTTACCTTTTCCAATTATCTTTTCTAAGAAATACATGAGACATTAGAACTAACGTGTGTAGATGTAGAACAAACTGTTAATTGGATCTGGTGGCATATGGTATATCTGCTTCATTATATTTGATTTACTGTAATATGTCCTGTAATCCTATTAGCTCCCTGACTTTTCTATAACTTAAAATTTGTAGTGCAATGAATATAACAGATTTTGAGCTTTCTAGAAAGAAGTTCCATGGACTATTAAAGCCACATATCTCCAGTTAGATATTACAGAAGTATAGAATTAAGCATCTCAATACACTCTCACCAGTATATAATCTAAGGAGAAAATGTCACCTCTTAAAGACAAATGTAATGCTATATTTTTATAACTGCCATCTGAACTTATACAAACCTAATAGCAATTTTTTTTTAAAACTATGTGACAGAAATTAATTTATAAAACAGTCGTGAACTAAAAACAAAAAATGTTCTTAACTAAACAGTAGAGTCCTATCATTATGACCAGACTCTACTTTCGATTTTGGCAAAGCATAGCTAATGAAGGAAGTCATGTGTCTTCAGCTGGCCTGGTGGATATTTAAGGTGTGCAATTGGCTGTCTGCACACATATCCCTCATTGCTGAGCGATTGTATCAACTATCGTTATCGGATTGATAGTCGATATCGTCAATTATCATGCCGATAGTCGATAACAGATTATCGCCAATGACCATTAAAGTCTATGGGAGAGGAATAACAGCTTCATTCTTACACCCAAACAGGGGTGGAGAAGCTGGAATTAACATCCACAACAGTAAAATGGATAAGTGCTACATCTTAGGCAAGACAATTAGGCAACAAGAGTCACAGAAAAAAAGTCACAGACTATTTATATCCTGTCCTGTACCAGCATGACCCTTAAACCTGCATGACCCACAAATTAAAAAGTGCCAGAAGGCGGTATTATTTGAACCATCATTTTAGTTGAACTGGACATTGACTATCCCTGTCCTGTACCACAGCATGACCCGCAAACCTGCATGACCCACAGATTAAAAAGTGCCGGAAAAAGGAGTCTTTGAACTACCATTTTAGTTTCACTGGACATTGACCATCCCTTTCCTGGACCGCAGCATGACCCTTAAATCTATATGACCCACAGATTAAAAAGTGCCGGAAAAAGGAGTCAATAAGAGTATTTAAATGTTATATGGCTTAATATGGCGGCTTTCGCACCACTGACAACAGGCGTAATTTACTATAAAATATGTATAACTCAATATGCGTACAACTGAGCTCTCTGCGCCAAACAGCCGCACGGACTGCATTAAGAGTATTTAAATGTTATATGTATTAATATGGCAGCCTTTGCAACACTAACAACAGGCGTAATTTACTATCAAATATATATAACACAATTTGCGTACAACTGAACTCTTTTTGGCAAACAGATGCACGGACTTCAATAAAACTATTTAAAAGTTATAGGGATAAGTTATGCCGGTTTTTGGGAACACTGACACGCAGTGATTGCAATAGAACTGAAAAAACAGGGACAATTTCAACTCCTATCAGAGGTCTGCTGGCCAAAAAAGTGGTAAAAAACAATGCTTTTTCAATCGAAGATCACAGAACACACTGAGCTGCAAAATATATTCCTTTCAAATGCCTCTCCTCCTGAAACTGCACAGTTTGTGAATTGTTTCCATGCTGTGGTGAAAGTGTATAGTGGACAAAGAGCACCATTGTGAACAAGCAACAAGGAAACTGCGGAACACAATATGACACTGATGTGAGAGGTGGACATTGGCTAGGAATTAGACCTCCATAGACTGGCAAAAGGTTCCCTTCTCAAATGAGCCATATTTTATGAGTTTTCAAATGCATAGACATTGGTGTGTGAGATTAGAAACATCAGAACAAGCATCTTGCAAACATTGCTGGAAGAACACAAATTGGTGGTGCAAATGTTTTGTCTGTTTTCATGGCAATCTCAGGGTCCACTGACCAAGTAGAAAGCATTTCAACTGATTCAGATACAAATCTATCTTTGCAGATCATGTACATCCATACATGCTGATTGTCTTTTGTGGAGCGGATAAGATCTTCCAGCAAGACAATGTGACAAGCCACATGGTGGAAATGTCCAATATTGGTTGGAAGAGCATGGCCAAGACTTCCAAGTACTACCCTGGCCCCATTATTCACTAGACTTGAATACAACTGAGCAGCTGTGGGGATCATCCTCGATGGAGCTGTGTAAGGGCTGCTTTGTTGTGGGTCTAACCGCAATTTTAACATTCCAAAGGTTAATATGACATTCTGATCACATTAGTTACATTTTTTAAGAAAATTTACAAAAAATGATATTTAATTTTTTTCTTTAGCTTAATGTAATTGCAGTGGATACTAAATTTATAGTTCTTTTTAGTATTTAATACTTATGCACAATACATTTATTTTAAAAAAGTATACATTTTGCTGTGATGCAATATTCTTGTAGACGTAATTTTTTAATTTTCAATCAATGTAGCTTTGTGTAGGCTTGTTTCTTTGAAAGTTGTAGTTTTCTTTAGTACATAAAGTCTACTGTATCTCCTATTTTGGCATATTAAAGGGGTTTTGCCACAATCTCATCTCATACCTCCTGCATCCAGCTCAGAAAGGGGTATGTGTGATTTGTTTGAATTGCATATCATGTGACCCAGCAGGATGACATCACCATGCCTTTCCTCTCTCTAGTCAAAGAAAGGTCTGTTCGTGTAGAGAGCTGGGAGTAGCTACAATGTATCTCAGAGGTAAAGTTTTTGCCTCACAGCACAAGGGTCCAAGGTACAAATCCCTGCAGCAATCAAACCTGTGGATTTTTTTTCTCTTTATCAACGCACATACCTCATTGAGGTTTCTCTTTTTTATTAATTTGCACTTTTTGACTAATTACTAAGGAGTACAGAGGACAGGAGTAGAATGACTGCACCTGGGTTTGAACACTCAGTAGCTGCCTGAGAGGAAAATTGATGTCTGACCAGGACTGAGGAGCTCTCAACCCTGGTCGTATCCCCTGGAGACGAGCTGTAAACAATGGATCACTAAAGGGGCAGCTAAAACAAAAATGGTGCAGAATTTTTAATAATGATGAATGATGAAAATGTTTATTATTTGATTTGCAAGCTTCCCACGTTAACTTTACTTTGTGGCAAAACCCCTTTAAAGCTAGTTCCCACTGTGAATGCTGCAGGCTAGAGATGGGCAAATTGATTCTAACGAAGTGGAATTTGTTTAGAATTTCAGGAAAACTTCGATTCTGAACGAAGTCGAGTTTGGGGTGATTCGCGTGAATGAAGCGTGTTTTTGTTTGATAAAATGGCTGCGAGCACATGGCGTTACATGGGGCAAAGAAGTCTGGGAGGAAGAAAGGCGTAGCCTACATGACATGTGCAGAAATGAAGCCAATCAGAGACCGGGGGGATTCTGTGACGTCACCGCAATATATAAGTCCGGACGCCATGCTCGTTCCTCACACTCCTCTCACTGTGCTGTGTACGGAAGGTGCTGCTGCCGCTGCTGCTTATGATGTCTCATACTAAAGAAATCACTTTTAAACAGCGATTTTTGGGGGGTGTCACAGCTTGTCTCAGAGACTGCTTCTCTTACGTTCTAATTCTGATTTTGTGGGGTATTGGAACTGAAGTCCAGTGTGCGTCTAATTCAGCTGCATATACATTTTAATGCTATCTGCTCAGTTCTTGAGCACATTGAATATCCAAGGGTTATCTAAGCCTGTTGCTGTTGTATTCAGTTAAAGAAACAGCGTTTTTACAATCCAAATACCACTTAATTTTTGGAACCTCCAAAGAAGAAATTTTGCCTGTAGCATAATTCATAACCGAAGGTTAATTCCGTAAAATACACGCCATTTTAATGCGCTACAAAGCTGGTAATTGTTAGCAGCACATTTCTTTTGCGCAATTTACATCCAAGGGTTAACTTAGCATTTTTCTGCAGTTGTATTCAGTAAAAGAAACGTTTGTTTTCACCGCCAAAGAAGAAATTCTGTAGCATAATTCATATCCGAAGGTTAATTAAGCCTGTTTGTGCTTTTATATTCAGTAAAATACAGTTTTTAAACGGCACATACAAGTCAATTTTTCCTGGCCATTTGTGGAGCGCAATTTATATGCAAGAGTTACCCAAGCTTGTTAGTGGGTTCATTTGGAGTCAAATACAGGGTGTGTATTTATCATATACAGATATCTTCATCAAACAGTGTCTGTACATTTAGAACAAAGAGTATGTCAGACAGAAGCGTGGCAGGCTCTTCACCTGCGAGTGGCAGAGGCACAAACATTCCAGGCCCAGGTCGTCAGCACAGCAAGGGACTGTCGCAGCAGGGTCACTCGGTGAGGCCACAACTGCCGCTGTCATCTAGCGGCCGTGTGCTGACTAGCAACCCAAGGTTCTTGATTGGTTGACTAGGTCATCCACTTCCTCCCAGATGACATCTGACAACCCCAGCCAAGAGTCGGTGGGAACATCAGACACAACCCTTAGTTGGCATGGCCCGGGATCGGGTCAGCGGCCCTCACCTTTCCTCAACCCGCCACTGTCCCATCCGGTTCCCTAAGCCAGAGATCTGCTATGTGGTCTGGGCTCAGCGACACTATACAGTGAGGATGAACAATTTGAGGAGGGCAGTCAGAAGCTATTTGGCAGCGAAGAAATGGGGCCAATATCCCCTGCTTCTTGCAGTAGGCGGCAAAGTATAGATGTGGAGAGTGGCATGGGAGGTCATGTTGTGAGGGGTCAGCCTCTGCATACCAAGACATGTGATGAGGACAGCAGTGACTATGAAACACAAATAGATGATGATTAGCCGACCGCATTTGGGGAGCCGGGTGAGGCAAGGGTTTCATCACGTCAGGGAAGAGGGCGTCACTTGCTCTCGGGCAGCAGCGCGCAACAAGGGGGTTGGGTGGGGGGCGGGGAGTCACAGGTAGCAGCAGTGTGAGGTCGGGACCAAGCGGCCACGGGTAAAAAACCGCTTCGCAGGTCCAAAAAAATGCGGCACGGGGGCTCAGCGAGGCGGGGCGGTAGAAAGTACTCTACAGGGGGCCTGGGGGGTAAAATCCGATACTCGGCGGTGTGGCCAGTTCTTTGCTAAGACCCGGAGGAGCCAAAATGGGAATGAAAGAATCTGGGGGGCGAAAGTGAAGTGGCCGGGGAGTAAAGTTGGCCCCACACCCCTCGTCAAACATGCACGTCACCATCCGGGGCCCTGGGAGAAAGTGGCTCGTTGTGGGTCCTTTCCTGTCGCCGCATCATCTCCCGTCCAATGGCCCTGCTCCTCGCTACTCATGGCCCAGCTGTTCAGCAGGCGATTCAAAGAGACAACAGTATCCCTCCAACCATCCTGAGGTGCAGAAGCTGACCGGCCCTGTCCAAGTTGTTGGTACGCAGTCCATCCCTTTCCAAAGGTGGACTCTCCCCGTCAGAGAACTAATGGCTTGGCCGACCCGAGATGAGAGTTCCAAGCCTAATTTATTTTCCAAAAAAGGCAGTACCACACTTCATAAATATGAAAAAACAGATGGTGGGTCAGCCCTTGAGCTTATCGTTGCCCAAGGGTGCACGGCAGCCGGACACTGGACTGTAACTACGGTCAGGGCTAGTAAGCCTTTAGGCCCCACGGTTGAATGGTTTTGGGCCCCTAGGCAACCAACAACTTGGAAGGAGACCCCGCTTTCTCCTCCGTTGTCAAACGGGCGGCTCCTGCGCCTATTCCGCCCCCTCCACCACCACCACCATTCACCCCCAAAAGTACTGCCCCATCAACCACAGGGAAAAAGGGAAAAGCGGTCTAGCATTCACACCTGGCTTCCCTCGGCGAAGAAGTACAAGGGAAAGGAACTTTCGGCGTCATCAGCAAAAAATCGATGTGTGGCTTTCTCTGCGCCAACTGCAAATGGGAACCATGGTGTGGACAATGGGAGAACTTGGTGTCCGTGCGCACCGAGGAGGGATGGTCCTGCCCCCTGCAGGGCCGTGTTCAATCTGGTTGTGAAAAATTCCCTGAAGTCTTCCACCGATTTTCAGAAAAATTCTAGAAGGCCGGGAAATTGTCTGCACTTCATCCTTTTTCCTACAAACCCTGAAGGGCCTCCCCCAACACACCCGATATGCTGTTTCCACCCTTTTAAAAATTCCAGCCTGCACATGTTGGACCGACTGAAGAAAAAAAGGCCATTAACGTTTTTTGATGACCCAGGGGGAAACGGGGTACCCCCCCTGTGAAATTTGATGTCAGCCAGTGGAGCTCATGCGTGACACTGCCGTTTGTTGAGACCTTTTCAGGAGGCCAGTTATTTGTCAGTCGCCAGGACTACGAGAGAATAAGTCTTTAACGTTTTCATGTCCGGGAACAGATGCTGAAAAATCGTCGGGCGGGGGACTGGAGATTGGGTGACTACATCTCGGGGCCACAGGTCCTGGGGGGACTGAAATGGAGAAGGAGGAGGGGGGAAAATTGGACAAAAGCATTGTCTGGTGAACTGAGGTTTTTTCTCCCCACGTGACAGGAAAGGGGAGGACGGGATCGTGGAGGGAGTGAGGAGATGAGGAAGACGAGGCAGATGACCCGCAAGCACTTGGCAGATACAGGGGAGATGGGGGCGGGGAGCCCCGGAGCACTGTGCAGAGGGGGGGGGGGGCCCGCACGTGCGATTTGCCTGGCAGTGACACCGAATAGTCACCACCCGGGAGAGGGATACTTCGGCTCTCCCCCTATTGGCCCCTCGTCCCGGTCCAAAATGGGACCCTTTTTTCCCGCTATTGAGATGAAGAAAAACCAAATACAAAAGGAAACCTCCGTAGTCATCGGCCGCTGCCTATGGCGGCATTTCTCTCCCTCCAGGTTTGACCGGGGGTTTTTTCAGCGCTCCCCGACTACTCCCCGCGGCTGCTGGGAGAAGTGCGTCCCCAGCCCCATCAGCAGCAACCTAATCGGGAGCACTGATGACAGTTTTTCCTTCACCCGCCTGTAGGAGGGCAGCGCCAGCAGCAGCAGCGGGACCTGAAGAGACCCTGAACCAACAGGTGGTGGCCCTACTTGGGCAGAAACTCTGATACCCCATTAGAATACCCCCGGACACTCGGCAGCCAAAAACTGGATGTGGGGCCCCAACTTGCGATTTTTCAGTGGAAAGCTGTCTGCCGGCCCATTGGTTGGCATCGGGGATGTTCGTGCGGCGGGGGCCATCGTTCCCCCAAAGGGAACCCGCTTGTCCACGGGAAATTTTTGGGAACGCTGACCTTTGTCAAGATGAATCACCCGTGGTTTGGGCCAGGATTTCCACACACCAAGTTTTGGGCCCCTAAACAGAAATTCCCCAAAATTGGTGGGGGCCAAAATCCTCCTCACCATTTTGGCCGCCCCCCCCCACCACAACTGTGCATTCCCATCTGCCCCAACCCTTTTCCGGGCGGGGCCCCACCTCCACCTCTTCATTGTGCCACTTTTGGCCCACTCCGTTTTTTGGCCACTCCAATTTTCATTGTCCACCCTCTGACCCCAGCTTTTCTCCCGCCCCTACCTCCCCCTTTCATTGTGCACTTGTGGCCTACTCCCGTTTTTGCCCCCCAAAAAAAATGCATTGTGCCCCTGTTACCTCAGCTGCTGCCCCCGTCACCTCCACTCTTTGTCAGTGCCATCTGTGGGCCCACCCTGTTTTTGCCCCTCCAAATTTTTTGTGCCACTGCTACCCAAAAGCTGCTGGCCCCGGGGGACCTCCACATGTTTATTGTGCAAATCTGTGGGCCTATCTGTTTTTGCCACCCTCCAAAAATTTAAATTTTGCCCCCTTTTGACCAAATGCGCTGCTTTTGGTTTCCGTACCTCAAACTTGGCATTGTGCCACTCGTGGCCTTCCCTTTTTTTCCCCTCAAAATGCAATTTTCCACTTCTGACCTCATCTGCTGCCGCCTCACCCCACTCCTTTATTGTGCCATCTGTGGGGCCTACCCTTTTTTTGCCACCCCAAAAGTCTTTTTCCACTGCTGACCTCATGGCTCTGTTTTTTTTTGTTTTTTGTGGGGGGGGGGGTTTTTTTTTTTTTTTTTTTGGTTTTTGTTTGTTTTTGCTCTGGGGCCGTACCTCCACCCCTTTATTGTGCCTCTGTGGCTACTCCGTTTTTGCCACCTCCAGAAAGTCATTGTGCCACTTCGACCCCTGCTGCGCCCCTCACCTCCACCTCTTCATTGTGCCACTCTGTGGGCCCACTCCGTTTTTTCCCCCCCGAAGTCTTGTGCCCTTCTGACCTCAGCTCCTGCCCCCTCACTCCACCTCTGTCATTGGCCCCTCTGTGGCCTACTCCCGTTTTTGCCACCTCCGAATGTCATTTGCCACTGTCTGACCTCATTTCTGCTGCCTGACCCCCACACTGTGTCATTTTGCCCCTCTTGGGCCCACTCCGTTTTTTCCACCAAAAGAAGCTTTGGCCACGTCTGACCTCATGCTGCTGCACCGTCACCTCATCTCTGTCAATTTTTGCCACCTTTGGCCCTTCCCCTTTTTTTTCCACCTCCAAATGTCATTGTTCCACTGCGACCTCATGCTGCTGCCCCCCTCACCCCCACCTTTTTCATTGTGCCACTCGTGGCCATCTTTTTTTGCCACCTCCAAATGTTATTTTGCCCGTCTGACCTCATGCTGCCCGCCGCCGCACCCCACTCTCTGCATTTTGCCACTCTGTGGCTCTCCCGTTTTTCCACCTCCAGAATTTATTGGCCCCTGTCTGCTCAGCTGCTGCCGCCATCACCTCCACTCTCGTCATTGTGCCACCTGTGGCCTACTCCGTTTTTGCCACCCCTCCAAATGTCATTGTCCACTGTTGCCCCATGTGGCTGCCGTGACCTCCCCACTGTGTCATTGGCCACTTGGCCACTCCTGTTTTTTCTACCTCCAGAATGTCATTTTTGCCACTGTCTGACCATGCGCTGCCGCCGTCACCCCACTCCTTGCTTGTGCAACTCTGTGGGCCCACCCGTTTTTCCACCTCCAGAATGTCATTGTGCCACTTCTTTACCTGCTGCTGCCGCCATCCCTCCAAACCCGTCTTGTGCCACTCTGTGGGGCCCACTCCGTTTTTGCCACCCAAATGTCATTGTGCCACGTCTGACCCCATGGCTGCTTGCGTGACCCCCACACTGTTCATTGTCCCCCCCCTTGGCCCACTCCTGTTTTTGCCACCCTCCAGAATGTCATTGTGCCACTGTCTGACCCATGCTGCTGCACCGTCACCTCCACTCCTTCATTGTGCCATTTGGGCCTACTCCTTTTTTGCCACCTCCAAATGTCATTGTGCCACTGTCGACCTCATGCTGCGGCCTCACCTCCACTCCCCTTTTCATTGGAATCCCGTGGGCCCACTTCATTTTTTTCCACCCTTCCCGAATGTCATTGTGCCACGTCTGACCCCATCTGCTGCCCCCGTCACCTCACTCCTGTCATTGTGCCCCCTTTTAGCCTACTCCCGTTTTTGCCACCTCCAGAAAGCATTTTGCCACTGTCTGACCTCATGCTGCTGCCGCCGTCACCCCCCCCTTCTGTCTTGTCCACTCTGTGGCTTTTCTCCTGTTTTTGCCACCTTCAAATGTCACTGTCCACTGTCGACCTCATGCTCTGCTGCCGTGACCCCACACTTGTTTTTCATTGTTTCACTCTGTGGCCTACTCCTTTTTTTGCCCCCTCCAGAATTCATTGTGCCACTGTCTGACCCATGCTGCTGCGGGTGCTGCCCTGACCTAAAAACTGTGTCATTGTGTCAATCTGTGGCCTACTCCTGTTTTTGCCACCCCCAAAAGTCATTGTGCCCCTGTCTGACCTAATGCCGCCCCCCGCCGTACCCACTCTCTGTCATTGTGCCACTCTGTGGCCTCTCCAGTTTTTGCCCCCCTTCCCCGAATGTCATTGTGCCACTTCTGACCTCAGCTGCGCCCCGTCCCTCCACTCTCTGTCATTGGGCCACTCTTTTCCACTCCTGTTTTTTTTCCCCCTCCCGAATGCATTGTGCCACTGTCTGACCTCATGCTGCTGCCGCCGTCACCTCCCCTCGCTGTCATTGTGCCCCTCTGTTTGCTTACTCCTGGTTTTTGGCCACCTTAATGTCATTGTGCCCCCTGTTTTGACCTCATGCGGTTTGCCGCCGTCACCCCCCACCCCCTTTCTTGTGCAAATCTGTGGGTACTCCGTTTTTGCCCCCCCCAGAAGTCATTGTGCCACTGTCTACCTCGCTGCTGCCGCCGTCACCTCCCTCTTTTGTCATTGTGCCCCTCTGTTCCTACTCCTGTTTTTGGCCCCCCTCAGAATGTCATTGGGACTGTCTGCCTCATGCTGCTGCGCCGTACCTCCCCTTGTCATTGGCCCCTCTTTTGGCCTTTCTCCGTTTTTTTTCCACCCAGAATTCATTTTGCCATGTCTGACCTCATGGGCTGCTGCCCTGACCTAACGTTCATTGTGTACTCTGTGGCCTACTCCTGTTTTGAAACCCCCAGAATGTCATTGGCCACTGTCTAAACCTCATCTTCTGCTGTGGCTGCTGCGTGAACCTAAAAATTTTCATTGGGTCCCTTTTTTGGCCTTCCTGTTTTTTCCACCCCCCAAATGTCATTTTGGGCCCCTTCTGCCTAAAAGCTTTTCTGCCGCCGTCACCCCCATCTCTGTCATTGTGCCCTCTTTTGCCCCCATTTTTGCCCTTCAAATTCATTTTGCCACTGTCCCCCACCCCCCATGGTGCTGCTGTGTGCTGCCGGGCCTACACACTGTTCATTGTTTCCACCCCTGACCCATGCTGTTGTCCTGCCCCCGGCACCCCCACTCCCTGTCACTGTGCCACTCTGTGGCCTCTCCCGTTTTTGCACCCCCCAAAAAATGTCCTTTTTGCCCTTTTTGACCTCATTCTGCTGCCCTCCCCCACATTGTCATTGTGCCCCTTTTGCCTATGCGCTCTGTTTTTTTGGGGCCCCTTCCCATTGTCATTTTGCCACTTCGACCTCAATGCTGTTTGCTTGCCGCCGTACCCCCCCTTTCATTGTGCCACTGTGGCCCTTCTCCGTTTTTGAACCCCGAATTCATTGTGGTTTATTCCCCTGTCCTGACCTCCCCACTTTTCTTGTGAACCTGTGGCCCCCTCTTTTTGCTCCTAAAAATTTTTTATTTGACCAGGTTTTTTGGGGGCCAAAAACCCCCTTTTTTGGCCCCCGTGGCCCTCCTGTTTTTGCCACCTCCAGAATGATTTGGCCCCTGCTGACCCATGGGGTCTGTGGTGCGGCCGAACCCAACACGTTCACACTTTGTCCACTCCTTTTTTCCCCCCGAATTTTAGGGCCACGCTACTTGTGTTTTGGTCCGCGCCCTCCCATTTTCCGTTTCCCCCGGCCATTTTTTTTCCTTCCCCCGATTTTCCCATTCTGTTAGTTTTTTGGTCGTTTTGCCCCCTTTGTGCCCAGAGAATTTTTATTGAAAAGATTCCAAGAGCGGCGGCAGTAAAATTTTGTCTACTAAAAAAACAACATTTTATGAAGACCAAACCAAGTCCCCTCTGCCTATTTAAGGCCATAGGGAAAAAACGTTTCTAGCACCCCTCAGGTTGTGCAGCCTGGGGATTAAAGTTTTTTTTAACGCGATTCATCCCCCAATAATTCGGACCGAAAAACGAATTTTTGGCCCGGGGAAAAATTTGGGGTAGTGCGAATGAATTTTGAAAAATTCTTTCCCTCTCTAGTGCAAGCACAACTCTTGTGCCTGCACCATCCCTATAATGTATGATTATGTCACTTTGAGGGAACAAAGTAGTTCTCATGACATAACAGAACATTACAGGGCAATCATGTGTTAAAAGCATTGCAGGAAATCATCTTTCTACCATGACAATATGTAAGGTTACAAACTTTAGATTTGCTTCCAGTATTGTTGATTTTATAGGAATTTGCTGTTTGGACTACCTGGCTGAAACTTAGAAAGACAAATAAAAGCATTTTATGGAGAGGATTGAATGCACTCTGGAATAGCTGCTCTGCGAATAATGATCGTACAAGACGACATGACATTTGTGCTTGAAAGAAACAGTCCTTTCACAGAGAAAACAAACTTTTTGATACATCTAGTGTTTTTAAAGATTAAACCCCTCACATAAACCAGCACACTTATTCCAGAGCAACAGCAATTTCTTAGACCCTTTTTGCCATATTTTTTGCCTGCATGGCTGCTGTTGATACTGTTTTTTTTAAAATTTTTCTTCCCCTTTTTTTTATTTCTGATTCCAGCGGGAGTGAGAGCCGTAAAAAACCTTGGGGAGTAATTTTTTTGAAATTTTTCCCCGTGCGCAGAAGCTGATGCCAGGGTTTTGGCTTTTTTTAAAATCCCTTTAGTGGCACAGGGTTTTAAATTGCATGTTGTATGTTACAAAATTACTGACTTTAGAAATGAAACATATACTTACTGCTGCCATGGAATATATATGGATGAAAGAAAAATTTCGGACATTATCATGAAAATGTGACTTACATATATTTTTCAGTGAAAATCAGTTTTATAATTTAAGATATGTAAAATATCGTAGCAGAAAGTTGCTAAAACAGCATTTCTGATGCTTTTCCAAAGATTCGTTTTAAAGATTGTTTTTCCCTGTAGGCCCCCAAAATTCTCATTTTGATAGGGTCATGGGAGTATTCTTTTAGGGAAATATAGTTTTGCAAAGGAAAACAGAGAAAATAAAGGAAAAAACTTAAGTTTTTTGTAAATCAAGAAGGAAACCGAAACATATTATATTTGACTAATGAAAAAAAAAAATTACTTTATCAGTATTTGGCTTGTTTGGTAGATTAGCTTTACTTGGGAAAAAAAGTTTTTTAAGAAAGCGTTTTATCCAGTTTCATTCTCCATTTGTTGAACGCAAAAAGGAACTTTTTTCATGAACAGAAGGAAAAAAAAACTTTTTCAGCACCATGAAAAACATGTTGCACATATCAGTCCTTCTGCGGGTAAGCAAAAATTGAGCTGTTTTCTTCCTTCAGTTTTTTTTTTTAAACAGCCAAAAATTTTTCAAATGCCCAAAAATCCCTTGAAAAAGGGCTCACAATGCAAAAATTTACAGAAGTGGTTGTTGAAACACAGAAATTAAGTTTTTTTCCAAACCCCCCTCAACAAACAAACTTACCCAAAAAAGTCCCCCATAATATTCCGAAATTTTTAAAACTTGGTTCTTGGTAATGGTTTGTAATGGAATCAGCAAATCTTCTTGTCAGTTTTAATGAAAAAGAAATTTTTTTACCACTTTCCACAAAATTTCGAAAGTGGTGATTGTTCCTTACTATCAATGTTTTTTGGTCCGGGGCATTGACCCCTTTCATGCTGGCAAAATTTTAAATACACCCTTGGTTGTCTTCTTTAAATCGTAAAGGTTTGAGTTGGATTTTTTCCCCAAGGATCCTCTAACAGGGGGTTCAACCAAATCACTTTTTGGGCGGGTTTTTGAGTGCAGAAATTATTCTGCCTCGTGATAAATAACGAACGGGAAACCTGTTTTTGCTTGCCCAAAGGAAATTGGACTTTCTCCTAATTTAAATAATTTAACCCGGGTTGGTTGACTTTCGTCACCAAAATTTTCCGGCCCAGTCTGCTTTTCCACAAAAAGCTGTGGGCTTTAGATCACCATTTGAGATATTTTTGGGTTTCATGTTTAAAGTTTTTTTCGGTTTTTGAAGGCTCTTTTAAACTGCTTTCGTCTCTTTGCGTCCCTTCCCTTAAAAGGTCGGCACAAAAAATTACCCCAATTGTCCCCTTTTTTTTATCAGGCCGAGTATTTGTGGTTTATGTACAGAAGGGGCCCCCACTGTTTTTTTTAAAATCTTTTTGTTGGGGTGGGTAGATCATTTTCCTCCTTTCCAACTATAGGAAAGATGGATCCAAATTGGTGTTGAAATTTTGGTTTTTTTTGGATTTTTTTTTTCCCAAAAAGGTTTGAGGACTGTAAATTTTTTAGTTTTCTGGTTGAAAAAGGGAAAAACTTCCATTTCTTCTCTTGGATTGGTTTCCCAGAAAATGTGTCACATTTCCAAGGCCCTTTTGTTTAAAAATTTAATTGGGTTTCCAAAATTGTTCCTACTTTGTAATTTAAAGTTTCTTCTTGATGGCTATGATGCCCATCCCCAACATACAAAAGAACAAAATTCCACTTTTGCTTTTTCTTTTTTAGTGTATAAACACGGATTCAGTTGACTTTTTTCTAAAACTTTTTTTCAGCAAAAACGTAATTCATCTTGTTTTTCCACGCTCTTGCCGTTTTGTTTTGGGCCCAAAAGAGTTTTTTTGAATTTTTACACACAAGGTGTTTTCCCTTTTTTTTAATTTATAACCTTTTGGTTTGAGTCATATACACCTTTTTCAATTTTCACCTTTTGGGGGGGAAAAGTTTGTTTTTAAATTTAAAAAGTCTTATTTTCATGTTTTTGCCCCGCTGTTTACAGCCCCAAATTTAAAATCTAAATGTTGTTTTTTTTTAGCGACTGGAAAAAAGTAGCTTCATAATCTTCCCATATTTTTGAAAGTCCCCCCTTTTGAAAACTAGTCTTGCCTTGAATTATGCACTTTACCATCAGAGTCTTATTGGTTTTGAAAACCCCCTTAATTTAAAATTGTTTTTCTTACCCTGGGGGAAAATTTTGGTAATTTTTTCCTTTGTTTAAAAATTGTTAAAGAGTTTCCCAAATTTTTTCATCTGCAGCTTTAATCCATTTCTGTTTTTCATGGAATGGTAATAGTTGCTTTTCTTTCCCCATGATGGGGGCTCTGATCACAATGGGTTTTCCCCCTTTGTAGGACAGGCGTTTACCCTGGAAAAACCTTTTTTTGGGCACCTGTTGGATAAAAAGGTTCAGCGGGTATTACAGTTCCTCTCTGGGAAACTTGAGGTCGACCCACCTTAAAGTGTTTCTTCCTTGTTTTCTTGAATTTGTGACGGGTGGTTGGCTTCTTGGCTCAAAGGGGAAATTTTATGGAGTAACTTCATAAAATTTAAGTGATACAGGTTTTATATATTATTACATCTCTGTGTTTTTCCTTTTGTTGGTTTTCTGGGGGGGCAGGTTTTCTTTTTCCCTTTTTGGGTTTCATGTACCCAAAAACCGGACTCCTTCCTTTGCATGGGGTTTCCATTTTGTACGTTTTTTCCTTCTAGGGAACATGCACAAATGCTTTTCTTCCCAAAAATTCTTATTGTGTTTAATTCAGGCTTTTTTAGTTCCATTGGGTCATATGGAGCTTTCTTTGTTGCTTTCCCTGGTAATTGTTTTTGGGAAAAATTTTTGGAAGCAGTCAAATTTTTTCTTTCTCCCCAATATGTCGTTTTTTTTGTCGGCATCAAAAGATCCTTTTTTTCCCCTTTCACAAAGAGTTTCGGTTTTTCCTCTCTGGACACCCATTTTTGTTTGGGGTGGTTTTTGGGATGGTAGTCTGGAACACGATTCCCTTTTTTTTTAAAATGGCTTTGGTTTTTTCCACTTATTTTAGTCAGTTCCCTTTTTCAGCACGAATGTCTTTGGCAAATTTTTCCAAAATTTGTTGGGTAAATTCTGCTAGGTTTTTTTTAGGGTTTTTTGCAAACTTCATCTTTTTGTGAAGCAAGTACACAAATTTTATATCTGGAGTAATTTATCAATAAATTTTGAGAAAATACTCTTCTTTTCCCGGTGTTTGAGTACTCATTTTGGGCCACACCCCAAAACTGTATGAATCAAGTTCCCAGTGGCTGTGTGAAAGTAGTGGTGCTGTGTTTAGGAAAAAGTTTCCTTGTCATTTTACCCTTTTAAAACAGGGTTGTACACTTAAATTTTTTGACTGCATTGGTCAATTGTAACGCCCTTTGCAAAACTTTCCTGAACTAGGGTTTCTTTTTTGCTTTTTGGGGGCCCTATGCCCAAGGACGTCGAAATTTCCACACATGGATGCAAAATTTTCATGTTCCCTTTATTGACAGTTAAACAGCCTCCTGATATTGTAAATGGTACAAACCCTCTTTGATATTTCCTTTTGCAAGAGTATGACCCCCTCTTGTGATGATGAGCCCGTCATCATTAAAAAATAAAATGTTTTCCCCTGTCTTGGGAGGGTTTTTTCAATGATAACAAGTTGCTTTTAAATTTTTTGGAACATTTTTGCACCCTCCCTTTACTTGGGAAACTTTTGGTTTCTGTTGGAAGGGACTTTGGGAATGGAAGGTAGCCAAACCCCTATTTCCCCTTTTGAGGTTTTTTATACCCGGAAACCCTTGGCTAAGGAAAGACTTTTTTTCTGATTGCTTTTTGGGCCCGGTTTGGAAAAAAGAAAACTTCTGGGTTTTTTGTCTTGGGGGCTTGTGGCAAACCCGAGTCTATGCACCATACATGTCTTGCTGATCTGCCCCGTACTTGTATTAAATGCTTTATTTTAGCACCCCACAGTTTTCCCTTTTTTCTTTAATAGCACTTTTGGTTTCTTTATTGTTCCTTTTTCTTTAAACCCGATTTATTTTTGCCCTTTCCAGACTCTGAAAATTTGGCCCTTTTTTTACCCCGGTTTTTTCCCCATTCAAAAACTTTTTCCCTGTTTCCTTTACATGGACTTTATTGTGTATGGTTTCCCGGTCTTTAATGCAATTCGCGGTGGGGCACATCAATGCTGTTGTACTCCCCTTTTTTTTTCCTTTTAAATTATTTCCCCAAAACTTGCCTTTCCATACTCTAATGTGAGCTCATCCAATTTTGGGGCCCTGCATTTTAGTTTCGGTGACCGTGTGTCATAACCTTTTTGGGGGGACCCCTGGGTAACAGTGAAGCAAAAATTGCAAGTTTTTTTTTTGTCTTCTCCTTTTTCCGGCAGGGCGGGTCCACTATTTCTAAAGGGTTTTCTCTGATTAGTCCCGCATATTCTGGCCCTTTTTCTTAAGGGACTGATTTCAGTTTCCTCTTTTGGGTTAAAACTTATTTGCTAAAATTTGTTCTTTCAGACTTTTTGTAGCTCTTCCCCAAAAGTCCTTTGCCCGTGTTTTCATTTGCAAAATGTGTTCCCAATTTTGGTTTATCTTTTATAGTGAGGGAGTTTGTGCTCTGTTTCTTTCTGATCCTTTTTTCATCCATTCCCCTGATGGGGGGATAGGCCTTTGGGGTCCCGTGTAATTTCCCCCGTACCTTTTTATTAGAACCAAACTTCACCTTGAAATTTCCAAAGGGTTGGTGTTTGGTTTTCAAAGGCTTGCACTGAGAAATTTAAGGTTGCTGTTAGCAGCCAAATTTTTTCTTCTTACTATTCCCCAAAATTTACTGTTGTATGGGGTTTCTGGAATACTTGGTACTTGGCAATAACCTGTTAGCAGCAGATTTCCAGATCCTTCTCCAAATAGTTTTAACAGCCCAAAAAGGGAAATTTTATTCATGAACAGAATTTAACAAAAAAATTCTCAGCAAAACCGAGAAAAATGTTTTGCACATATCAGTCCATCTGCGTAAGCAAGATCTGAGCTGTCTTTCCTCTCAGAGTTTTTTTTTTTTTAAAAAGCCTTTAAATTTATCAAAAAATGGGCAATAAACCCTTGACAAAGGCTCAAATGCAAATTTCAAACAGAAGTGGTTGTTGCAACACGTATTTTTTCCCAAAACCAAGGGAAACGCTTTTTTAAAATAATTTCGATATTTTTTTTTTTCCAAAAAGAAAATATGTAACATTATTGAGTGAAGTTATTAAACATAAGTCTGTTGAAACTCTTGCAAGGCAATAGTGAGAAATTTGAGACTTTTCTCACGTGGGTTTGTTCTCCCAGTAATACATGCTGGTTGTAAACTATTTGGACGAAATATGAATGGGGCTACACCAGTTTTCTGGCGTACTTTCAGTCAAAAAAAAAAAAAAAACAGTTGTAGCCCTGTTCTATAGATGTATGAACAGTCGAATGGAAAAACTTGGCGCATTCTGCACCAGGCACAACATTTTTTAATACGGCAAAAATATGTTATGAAACCCATACCACACGCCAAATTTATGAACCCACATGCAACACTTTCATAAATTTGGGAGTTTTTTACACTAAGAAAAAGCCAATAAAAACTGGTGAGTCAGCGCCAAGTTCACACATGTTGCCCTTTGTGTTTAGCAGTCAATAGTTTGCCATGGGTGCTCTAGCACTTGAACACAGCATAAGTGATCCTCCTTCTGAGTGCCTTCTTCCCTATTTACAGCCTGTATGAGCTGCCATCCAAGGGTGCTCTCTCACCTCTCCATAATATGATCTGCTTGTACAACCCCCTCCCTACTGTAATCACTAACCCTGAGAGAAATGAGGGGGAGAGTAGAGAACTGGTCAGAAGTAAAAGCAGAACTATTATGGATTTGTTTTGAGATTCAGCAGCAACTGCAGCTAAATGAAGGACTTCTAAACTTCACAGTATCAAAATAATAAGAAATATTTAATGAAGACTATTTAGAGAGTTGTTTAGTTGTGCAATTAGAAAGCAAATGAATAATATAAAAAAATTAAATGACTTTACAGTCAAGTGAAGTGATAAGTACAAAAAGATTAATTAACAGATTAATGATAGTAACCAAAAGATATGACATGACACAACAATATAGCTTAATATAAAATCAAGACAATTTGAGAAGCTATATGGAGCAACCATCTATCCCTCAACAACGTAACACAGAACGTCACCTGACCGGGCAATGCCGGTCGGACGATGCATGCGCAATGCACATAAAACATCAGCCAACTGACATGCCCATAAGGTAGCAATCTGCAGCCACTTGAAGCGCAGTGAAGCCGGAGAGGAGCACACAGTGAACAGCGGACAGTGCGGATCAACATAAAGGAAGATAACACTAAAATAAAATATCGATGATAAAAACATACATTGTAGATAATTAACAACAGTCCACCATAACACATAAACTGTGCCTTACATATGAAACCAAACACTAAAAAAAGTGAAGAGAAACAAGAGGAAACTTTAATATAAATAAATTAATAATGGTACAAAATTTCATTTTTGATATTGAGACCATTTGGCCAAATGGTATCCAAAGTGGTCATCCAAAAAGCTTCTCTATCACGGAGAAGATTGAGTAAATTGAGTAAATTGCCTCCTCTTTTAGATAACTGAACTTTTTCAATGGCAGAAACACTAAAGAATTTATCACTAGAATTGTGATGGTCAATAAAATGCCGGGCTGCATTGGAAATTGTACGGAAACCTGGATTACATATGTAATTTAAATGCTCGGAGGCCCGAACTTTTAAATTGCGAGAAGTGGAACCCACATAATATAAGTCACATTCAGTGCACTGAATTAAATAAATGACGGACATAGTATTGCAATTGAGATTGCTTGATTAGAGATGGGCGAATTGATTTTAATGAAGTGGAATTAGTTTAGAATTTCAGGAAAACTTTGGTTCTGCGCGAAGCCGAAGTTTAGGGTGATTCGCGGGAACGAAACGTCTTTTTTATTGGTAAAATAGCAGCAAGCACATGGCGTGACATAGGGCACAGAACTGTGGGAAGAAGAAAGCAACACCCTCAATGACATGTGCAGACATGAATCCAATCAGTGACTGTCGGGCTTCTGTGACGTCACAGCCCTATAAATACGGACGCCATCCTCAATCCTCACACTTCACACAGTCTGTCCTGGCATAAGCATCTAGCTGCTGCTCTGCTATTCAACTCATTATAAAACAAACTGTTTTTATCAGTTATTATGGGGGCAATGACCACCACAAGTCTGTGTCAGTTGCACACCTCTACCTCAACCAGCGTTCTGTATCTGCTGCTCCATAGAAGTCATTCTAAAAGAAACTGCTTTTATCAGAGACTGGGGCCAAAGAGTTTCACAAGTGGTTCAGTTGTACACATTTAACGCTACCAGCGTTATCATTTTGTTTTAGTTTGTGTGGTATTCTCCCTAAAGACCAGGGTTGGTGTAATTCTGCCCCATAAATACCTCAATTTCATCTGTTCTTTTCTGTAGGGTAGGGTATATCCAAGGGTTAATTAAGCCTGTTGTTAGTGGGTTCATTTGGAGTAAAATACATTCTTTTTTTTACCCCCATATATGCCTTAATTTCATCTGTTCATTTCCGTAGGGTATTTAATATCCAAGGGTTAATTAAGCCTGTTGTATGTGGGTTTATTTGGAGTAAAATGCAATGTTTTTTTTACCCTGATGTACGCCTAAATTTCATCTGTTCATTGTCGTAGGGTATTTAATATCCAAGGGATAATTAAGCCTATTGTTTGTGGGTTTATTTGGAGTAAAAAACTGTGTTTTTTTACCCCCATATACGCCTAAATTTCATCTGTTCATTTCCAAAGGGTACTTAATATCCAAGGGTTAATTAAGAATGTTGTATGTGGGTTTATTTGGAGTAAAATACAGAGTTTTTTTACCCCCATATATGACTAAATTTCATCTGTTCATTTCCGTGGGGTATTTAATATCCAAGGGTTAATTTCTCCTATTGTTTTGTGGGTTAATTTGGAGTGAAATACAAGGTGAGCGTATTTATTTGCCCCATATATGCCTCAATTTCATCTGTTTTTTTTCTGTAGACTATTTTATATCCAAGGGTTAATTTCTCCTCTTGTTTTGTTGGTTAATTTGGAGTAAAATACAGGGTGTGCGTATTTCTGCCAGATACATGCCTGAATCAATAAACTTCAGACCGGTGGGGGTATTTTAGTCTGTGGCCAAGAGTTCATTTATTCACTTTTTGTGAAGAATTCTGTGTCAAATCCAGTGTTTATTTCAGCCCTACATACATCTCAAATCCAGTTTCCTGCGATATTGCTATTTGTGGCAAACAGTTAATTTTTTCATTTATTGTTGTGATTCTGGTAAATGCTGATACATGTAGAGCCCCCCCAAAAGAGTGGAGAGGGTGTCATCAGTAATTTTGCATTGACGCCAATAATTTTTCCATTCCTTTCAGTTGGTCAATAATCCATCATTGCTAAAGCCAAAAAGAAACAGGAGTTGAACCCAAAAATAAGTACTGTATATACTCGAGTATAAGCCGAGATTTTCAGCACAAAAAATGTGCTGAAAAATCCCTCCTTGGCTTATACTCGAGTCACTGTCGGCGCTGCGATGGCCCTTGCACCGACAGGGAAGCTTCAGTTATATGCGACTCCTCAGGGAGCGCATATAACTGAAGGCCGAGTACCTGACAGCGTCCGGGCACTACCGTGGCCTGGGAGCTGTCAGCTATCTCTTCCCCTGTGTGCGACTCCTCTGGAGCGCATACAGGTGAAGATACCACTACGGAGCAGAGATCGAGCACCCCGTGCTCCGCAGTGGACTCCGACCGTCCGGAGTTTCCAGCACAGGCAGCGTGTGTCATCACGTTTCGTGCGCGGCCTGATGACATCACTCGCCTGTGCCGAGAAGACGGAGGAGAGCACCCGGGAGACGGAGCAGCGGGGATTGAGGTAAGTGGTTGTTTTTTGTTTTAAAACCCTGCATATACCTGCCTATAGCCTGCCTAGGGGACCTATACCTGCCTATACCCTGCCTAGGGGACCTATACCTGCCTATACCCTGCCTAGGGGACCTATACCTGCCTATACCCTGCCTATGAAGGCCTATAGCCTGCCTAGAGGGACCTATACCTGGCTCTACCCTGCCTATGGGGGCAATTACCTGCCTATAGCCTGCCTAGGGGGACATATAGCTGCCTATACCAGCCTATAGGGGACATTAAACTGCCTATACATGCCTATAACCTGCCTATGGGGGACATTAAACTGCCTATACCAGCCAATATCTGCCTATGGAGGACATTAAACTGCCTATACCAGCCTATATCTGCCTATGGGGGACATTAAACTGCCTATACCTGCCTATGGGGGACATTAAACTGCCAATACCTGCCTATATCTGCCTATGGGGGACATTAAACTGCCTATGTAATTTTATTGGTATCTATTTTTATTTTTTAAATTTACCAGTAGCCGCTGCATTTTCCACCCTAGGCTTATACTCGAGTCGGCTTATACTCGAGTATATACGGTAAATGGAATATTTGCATGTGTTCTGTGTTTTGTATCCACTCCACTAAAAGAAGGGGAAAACCAAACATAGTGGCAATGTCATAGTGGTGGAGGAAGGAAACAGCATTAGAAAACCATAGCGTGGTCGACTGAGTGAGTGCTCAGTGTGCAGCAGCATGAGGAGACCTGAGTGGTGAGGTGGCAGCAGCATCAGAAGGCTGCATAATGGCCCAGTGAAGAATAGGGAGGTGGGTGTCAATAATAGTGATGAGCGATTACGTTGACTATCGTCATCAGGTCGATAGTCGATATCGGCAATTATCAATAAGATATTCGATAGTCGATAATAGATTATCACCGATCACCATTAAAGTCTATGGGAGAGCAACAACACATTCATTCTTACACCCAAACAGGGCTGGAGAAGCTGGAATTAACATCCACAACAGTCAAATGGATACGTGCTACATCTTAGGCAACACACTTAGGTTATAAAAGCCACAAAAAAAAATCACAGACCATTCACTATCCCTGTCTTGCACCACAGCATGACCCTTAAACCTGCATGACCCACAAATTAAAAAGTGCCAGAAGGCAGTATGATTTGAACCATCATCTTACTAGAATTGGACATTGAATATCCCAGTCCTGGAACGCAGCATGAGCCCCAAACCTGCATGACCCCAGATTAAAAAGTGCCGCATAAAGGAGTCTTTCAACCACCATTTTAGTTGAACTGGACATTGACTATACCTGTCCTGTATCACAGTATGACCATTAAACCTGTCTGACCCACAAATTAAAAAGTGACGGAAAAAAGGAGTCTTTCAACCACCATTTTAGTTGAACTGGACATTGACCATACCTGTCCTGGGCCACAGCATGAGCCCCAAACCTGCATGACCCCCAGATTAAAAAGTGCCGGAAAAAGGAGTCTTTCAACCACCATTTTAGTTTCACTGGACATATACTGTGTTAATTCGTCCGCACACCCCATAAGTAATAAAAATGTCCTAATCATCCCCAAAACACTTCTCTGAGAAGACATTTGCCCTCCTGGCCTCTCAGAGTGATTCAGCCAATCAATTCAATGGTTTAATTTTTCCTCCAAATCCTTCTTCAGTGATTAGGGACAGACTCCCCTGGAGATCAGATGATGCGACCCCATAGTGACGACAGCCCCAAAAAATTTTAAGCCTCAAAGTGTGCAATTTGTGTCCAGCGTTGGAGCCCTTTTTGACACTACTTAACCTCACGGAACTTACCTTTTCAAAATCTGATTTTTTAAGAGAAATTTGAAGCTCTCCTGATTGCCCCTAACGGTGAGAGCCAGTGCTGCCATCAGCCATCTGTTAACGCGGAGCTCCAGCTGCCAGGGACAGACTTACAGTGGGTGCGTGGAGAGCCCAGGCTAGCGTCTGTCATCTATTAACACGCAGCTTCGGAAGCCAGGGCCGGAGTTACAGTGGGCGCGGTGAGAGCCCAGGCTGGTGTCTGTCATCTATTAACACGCAGGTTAAAATGCCCCTATGACGTCGCAACGTCAACAGTCGTGCTGAAGCAGAGTGCGGAAGCGGAGTGTTGTGGTAAGACCTCCAGCCTTCCTCAGTACACAGTCAAGACCGGGGTAGCGCTTGCCCCTCCGTATGAGTGCGACCAATTTACTTCACTTGGAAATACTGGTGGTTAACGCTCCTTTTCCACTCGGGTGCCCTTTTTCTTGGCATTCTTTTTCTCATTTTACCCCAACGTGCTGGGGGAAAATTTGTCCTCTGTACTTTTCTCTGTCCGTGCTCCATACTCCATGTCCTCTGAATAACCTACATCTGGTCAAGTTTTCCTGTACCTCCCTTGTACAATTCTGGGGAATTTTTTTCCAGCTATTTTGTACATGCAAGTTTTTTAATATTTAATTTTTAGAAAAACATTTTTAAAATAGGATGGAATCCCACCATGTCCTTTGTTTCTCTTTTTAATTGTATTAAATGGTTGTCTCAATACAGGGATTGCTAGCTATGTTAAAGATCTTGCAAAAACAATCATTTTGCAATATGTGTCCATTAACAGTGTCCACTTATTCCTCTTTCTGACAGCACTATCACCCTTGAGCCACTCTTACAATTGTGAAGAACAAATGTCTGTTAAAACAACATTTTTTAGAATAGGACCTGTAGTATAGCTGCATGTCAAAGCAAAATGCCCCCAAAAATTCAAAACATGACCCATGAGCCACTTTTGACAATTGTGAAGAACAAATGTCTGTTAGAAACAAACATTTTTTATAATAGGACCTGTAGTATAGCTGCATGTCAAAGCAAAATGCCCCCAAAAATTCAAAACATGAAACCCTGAGCCACTTTGACAATTGTGAAGACAAAAAGTCTGTTAGAAACAACATTTTTTTATAATAGGACCTGTAGTATAGCTGCATGCACAGCAAAATGCCCCAAAAATTTAAAGCATGACCCTTGAGCCACTTTGGACAATTGTGAAGAACAAATGTCTGTTAAAACAACATTTTTTTTATAATAGGACCCCGTAGTTTAAGGGATATCACAGCAAAATGCTTCCAAAAATTCAAAGCATACCCTTGACCACTTTTGGGCAATGTAAGACAAATGTCCTGTTAGAAACAACATTTTTTTTATAATAGGACCCTATAAGCTCATGCAAGCAAAATCATCCAAAAATTAAATTTTCATTTTTTCCTTACATAATGTTTTTCCAATTTTCCCTAAAACCCTTGGGGTTTTTTACTTATTTTTTAGTGGCCACGATATTTTTTTTAGAGTATGCTTTTGCCTTTTCATGTCACCAAAGCTTACTTTTTTTAAAAATATATTTTAGATGTGCACAGCCTTATTATTTTTGTAGTCTATTTGAGAAAGGGCAATTCATTGGCTTGCTGCACTCACTCCCTTTTTTAAACCAGGCAGGATAACCAATTGCAATTTCCCCCACTCCCTGAGAAGTTGCAGTCTGAATGACTCCTATGAGGTAACATTTCAGTGTAGGGACTCACCTCTCGGGGAACCCCCTCTGTTGTTTCAATTTCCAAACGTTTCCAGAACTAAATCACCACAATGCACATGCGACAAGGCATCGTCCCACTGCCCCATTTTGGGGGTTTTTCTTCAAATCTGGAAGGGGGGTGCAGAGCTCTTTCACCCCTCCACTCTCGGTGGCTCAAACCCCGATCCCACCGCTGCTCTTCACCATGTTCATTTCACTGCGAAGGGCTTTGCGCTCTGCCACAACGCGGAGCATGTGGGGGGTGGAATTCCACGGTTTCCCCGTCAACAAAGAGACATTGACGGGGGGGCCGAGCTGACGCTGCAACGCAGCCGCGGAAAGCAGGGGGCGAACGGGGAAGTGCGAACTCAGACCTGAGCCCTTTCCCCAGCGGCATCCAGACCCTACCTTTTAAAATTTTTGGGCGACAAGGGTTTATACAGTGCCAGCAAGGGGTTGCGCAGCCCACCATCTTAAGGTGGCCACAATTTCGCCCGTTATCGCACACCACCTTCCCGCACAAGGCTCTTTCACCCACCAGCCTCGGGCTCATTCGGGGAGCCTCCACAGCTCCGACCTGTTGTGGACGGTCTCCAAACGATTAATTTCAAAACGCCTGGTTTTTTATGGGCATGTGATGCCACCAAGAACCGGGGGAAAGGCCCGCACCATCCCTGCTTTTGAAAGTGTGCGCCGACCTGAACCCCTGTCACCCCCAGAGACACCACCCCGCTTACCCAGTGAGCTGTCAAAGGAATACGCCCTTTGGCCGTGCTTACTAGCCAGGGGTTTGGGGTCAGATGGACTTTTCCCCACAACGCAACAACCCCTTAATTTTTTGACACGTGCGGCCAGGGGAGGGGGGGCTTTCTTTTCAAAAAATGCCTGCTTCCATCTGGTATTTGGGGGGGGCAAGGGGAATTACTGGGGGAAACCCCTCTTGTCCCCAACAAAGGGAACTTTCCAAGGGCCCAAAACCCGGGAAAGCCCACATTCAGGGTTTGGCTTTGGAGGTTTGGGGGAAGTTTTCTTCTCTCCCCAAACCCCGGAAACAAAGCTCTCTAACGGCCCTGTACGGGGTCAGGTCGGCAAACTGGCGGAAGGAAAAGGGTGATGGGGCTCTGGTGTGCTGATGGTACTCGGCACGGGGGAGGCTGAAGGGAGGCTGATCCCGACATGACTCTGAAACATGGGGACTGAGGAACCTTGGGGTGGCGGAGGGGGAGGGGGCGGAACAGAGGGTTGACAGTGTTGAGCCCGCTCGGCCTTTTTTGGGCCAAAAAGTTGCCTCCTTTTAACTCACATTCGCTGCTAAATGGGCGAATTTTTCAAAAAATTTATTCGGTCACTTCGCCGAATTTTCCACAAAATTAGTTTTTTTTCTGAATTACTCCACGAATCACGTTAAAAAAACAGCTATTTCCACTGCACAAGCCCCAGGGCTGTAGTATGTTGTCCCTTAAATATGCCCCAAAGGGGGCTTGTTTGGTCTTCACAATGTTGGTTTTTTGTATGACCGCAGATACTGCCGCCCTCTTTTGAATCGCTTTTACTATAAAAAATTCCCTGGGGACTAAGAGGGGAAAACTGACCAAAAAACTCAACGGGGAAAGTAGCCTATAAAGTCATCCCGGAAAGCTGGAAAAAAACAAGCTGAACTCAGGTGGGAACAATTAGGGGG
>JAODAL010022345.1:0-64936 GCA_025379985.1 Phyllomedusa bahiana | reverse complement strand
ATATAAGATATCTGATGCAAATTCTGGTGGCTGGGAGAAGTCTCATGGAGGTTCTGGCCCAGATGAAGAAAAGGGCCCAAAGTGAACGACTTATCAGAAAAGACACCACCTGTGAGTCTCTGGATGTAACTGCACTGTAATCACATTATTTTTTGTAGAGCACTATATGGTCATTATTTGGCGGTAAAATTGGTCTTACCTTATTCAATAATAAATAGGGTATTATTCACTCACTATTGTGGGGGTAGTTTGTAGTTTGCCTCTTGTGGTAAAAATTGGGGCCCATATGTAGTAGTGTTATTGGTAATGTTCATCTTGGTATAGCGGGATTTGTTTTGTAGCAGTATGATGGTGATCTATACAGTGAGGTATTTACTCTTTGAATTATCTAGTAAATGCATGACTATTATTAACAGGTACCAGTAAATGTTCGGGGGAGGTACTGACAGGGGGTACTGGCCCCATCCAAAAGTTTGCTATTGGGCCCAGGCTTTACTAGTTATGCCCCTGACACCAACCACAGGGCTAATGAGAACTATGGCCAGATAACTATTCTTAAAGATGTGAGGTCAGAAAAATGATGACCATCACTGTCCTTTCCATTATTATGTCACTTCTGTTTTTATTTTAGACAGAGACATGCATTCTGTTTCCTCCTTTTTCCCCCCAAGGGATTGAGCAGCAGGCAAGCAGTAAATCCACTCTGTAAAGCTCACCAACATAAAATCACTGCTTTACCCTGTATTTCTAATCATTTTTCTCAGCCTGACAAGTGTTTATAGAGAAGTGAAGACTGTATTGCCTTGTTTTGGCACATTATACATTCTTCACTTTTTATTGCGACTATCATATAAACTATCAAATAAAGCTACACTCCTTATATAGTAAATGTCACTGCCTTTGTTCTCTTTTTATTCTGATGGGTTCTGTTTGGGAAAAAAAATCCCCACACACTGCTTAAAGGAGCATTTCTGCTGAAAGCCGAATGTAAGCAGTTATAGCAGTTAGGCTGTGTCTCATGTGGATTTTACTTGGGTCAGAACATTTCTCTTTTTGTCAATTTTTCTGCACTATAATGTGTCACAGTTTTGATAAGGAGAGGGGGGTAGAGCTGTTTTGCTCATCAAATCATGATAATAATGGTCATGTAGAACAGAATGCATCAACGAGAACACTGAGCTTAATCAAAGGCCATGATCTATCGATGTATCCAAGACCATACTGCAACTTTACAAGCATTGAAAAAAAACTGCAGCCCTAAGCATGCAAAGCTGAACATGATGCAGTCGCCACCAAAAATCTGTTCTGTGACATTAAACTGTTGCACAACAGCTGGATTCTAGTATAACATAATACAGTATCTTTGTCACTGCTACAGTTAAATGATGGCTATTCAAAATTTGCACTGATTTCTACAGGAAAGAAAGTAGACAAGACTATTCTAGGTTAAATGATTTCACTTTTTTTCATTTTATTTTTAAATCACATAAAGTTCTAATGAAAACATTTTGGTTGAACTTGACATACATATGTCTGTTATCAATGATACTATGTAACACTGAGTACTGAGTAACAATGGGACGGTGAACCATGGTGAGCTGCAGTGACGCTATGCCCCTGCAGAGTCATTGGATGGAGGGAAACAAGTGACTGAATAGCAGCTGTGCTGGGGTCACCTAAAAGCCTGTCAGGAACTCCGAGTGGTGCAATACAGCAAGGCCTGAGTAATTTCAGAGAAAGTCAATCAGTTAACTAGATGCAGAAGGTGTTTGGAGTACTGATGTGGATGCAGCATATCAGGTAAGATTGATACTTGCATAGTCACGTGAATAAAGTAGAATTAAAGGGGTTTTTCCATCTGGCTGTTCCTGATCTTCACAGCCAGCTTCAGACTCCCACTTCCTGTTCAGGTTTTGGGTGTTTTATACAGCAGTGACTGACATTTCAACTTTGCTATTCCCAGATGAGCCTGTAAATGGGACACTAGTAATTGAAGGGTTTAACCCTTTATGGTCTAAGCCTGTTTTGGACTTAAAGGGGTTGTCTCACTACAAAGATTGCTTTTTATGTTAAAGATCTTGCAAAGACAAGTCACTTTGCAATATATGTCCATTAACAGTATCCTACCTATTCTGAGATATCCCCTCTTGTATAAGCTGCATCAGCTCCTCAGGTCGCTACAGCTACAGACCTGTTTGATCTCTCCTGATAGGCTACCAGCACTGGTAACTATAGCTACAGACCTAGCTTCTACTGCAGCCTAGTAGAAGCCAGTAAACACACCCCTGAATTCAAAATGAAACCAAGAAAACAGGACTGAGGTAAGATGAATCAATGTAGTGAGACAACCCCTTTAAGGACCAAGCCCTTTTTTCAAATCTGACATGTGCCACTGTATCTGTGAATAACTCTTTAATACTTTTACCTATCCATGTGAATTAGAGACTGTTTTCTTGTGACACTTTGTGCTTTAAGTTAGCAATCAATTTTGGTCAATACAATCCTTGTTTGTGTGTGAAAATATCAAAATGTGAAATTGGAAAAAAATAGCCATTTACAAACTTTAAAAAAGTTCTGTGTGCAAGACAAAATAGTAAATAATGAACATCTACCATATGTCTACTTTATATTGGCATGATTTTTTTAACCATTCTTTTAAGACTTTAGGGGGCTTTGAAAATTAGTAGCAAATTTTAACATTTTCAAGAAAATTTGCAACACAGATTTTTTTTGTGACCAGTCCAGTTCTGAAGTGGCTTTGAGTGGCCTGTAAGTTAGAAACACCCATAAATGACTCCCTTTCAGAAACTATACCCCTTAAGGTAGTCAAAACAGCATATAGGAAGTTTATTAACCCTCTAGGTGTTTCACAGAAACATTTGTATTAGAATATTTTTTAGGTACCATTTCAGGTTTGCTAACATTCTTTATTAGTAACAATTAATAAAGTCATCTAAAGAGACCTAATTTTGGAAACTAAACCCCTCATGGAATACATCTAGAGGTGTAGTGAGTATATTAGCCCAACAAGTGTTTCACAGATGTTTTTAGCATTGGACCATGAAAATGAAAAATTAAAGTTTTTTGTAATAATATGCAGTTTCGGTTGAATTTTTTTTATTTTCACAAGAAGTACAAAGAAACAGAACCACAAAGTTTATCACATAATTTATTGCAAGTTCGGCAATACCTTATATGTGGGTGTAAACTGTTATTTGGGCGCACAGCAGGGCATACAATAGGGGGCACTATTTTGTGTTTGGAATGCAGATTTTGATGAATGGCTGTTATGTGCCATGTCACATTTGCGAAGCCCTCTAGATACCAATATAGGTGACACCTTCCAAAAGTGACCCCATTTTGAAACTACAACCCCTAAGGTATTCATCTAGAAGTATAAAGAGAATTTTTAGTTTTGTTCATTTTTGTGCTCCAATTTGTAATGGGATAAAGAAGTAAATGGTACAATGGTAAATGAATGAAATTAAACAGGGCAAAAATAAAAGTAAATACATATAAAAGAGTGTTAAAATTAATCTAAAGAGGTGTTTTAGATTTTAAAACAATTTTTCATACAAAGGCCAGGTTTGGAGGGGCACATGTCACACTGATCACGTGTATCCTTTCGGATACCTCTTTTAAAACATACGCAACACAAGTTCTGGACTTTCTTACGGCCTGATAGGGCTTGATTATTTGGTCAGAAAAGTCGACACCCACCATATATGAATTATATGCCTGTATGCAAACAGGCTGTTGGATACTTCTGTATCTTGTAGGATTGGGGACAGGACAGGAGTGCTTGTATCATTATGTATAGATGTTAACATGTGAACGTCCCTATATTTTAAAAATAGCACCCTGTCACTGCACAATGCTCTGCTCTTGCCAATTTTTAATCTTTGGCCTACCAGGCAGGCCTTTTTGATTTTTTCTAACAGTTCCACAAGCTGCAATTTTTTATACAAACAGGCATTTTAAGAGTGGTGTAGATATTGTCTATGTATAAGTGGTAGCCTTTATCTAGAAGGGCTGCAGGTGATCCCAGATATTATTACCCTTTGTGCCTAGAATGGGAGGGCAATCTTGGGGCTCAATTTGTGTATCCTTGCCCTCATATATTCTGAAATTATATATCTAGCCAGTTTCTGACTCACATAATTTATAGATTTTTATGCCATACCTGGCTCTTTTGCATTGGGCTGTATAAAAGACTGTGCCTCCTAGTGTTAAAGCAAGTTAAAGTAAGATAAAAAAAGTTTTAATGTGTAAAAAAAATTATAAAATATTAAAAGTTCAAATCAACCCCAGTTTGCCATTTTACAAACAAAATAATAAAATAATAAAAAAGTTACACATATTTGGTATTGCCACATCTGAAAAAGTCCGATCTATTAAAATTTAACATAATTTATCCCATATGCTGAACAAAGTAGAAGAAAAAAATTCCAACCCCAAAATTGTGGTCTTTTGGTCATTCCATGTCCTCTAAGAAATTGGAATAAACTTGATCGAAAAAGTTGCATGTATTTCAAATTGTTACCAATAAAAAGTAAACTTCAGCCTGCAAAAGTCTAGGGGCTTTATTATGTCCACCTAAGCCATCTTTTCTCTAAACAAGATAACCCTAATCTTGCTAATCTTTCTGGGTATTGTAGTCCACCCAGTCCTTTTATTATTTTTGATGCCCGTCTTTGGACTTGTTCAAGCTCTAAAATGTCTTTCCTGTGAACTGGTACTTAGAACTGTACACAGTATTCCATGTGTACAGTGATTTGTATGATGGAAGAATGATGTTCTCATCGTGGTGCATCTACGCCCTTTTTAATACACCCCATAATCCGGTTTGCTTTGGCAGCTGCTGCCTGACACTGGCTGCTACAATTAAGTTTACTATCCAATAGGATTCCCAAGTCCTTCTCTATGTCACTTTTCCCAGCCTTTTTCCATTTAACAAGTAATCATCGAATGGATTTTTCCTTCCCCATGTGCATAACCTTGCATTTATCTGTGTTAGACCTCATGTGCCATTTCTCTGCCCAGGTCTCCAACTTATCCTCTATTGTGTTGATTACTTTACAGAGCTTAGTTTCATCTGCAAAAATTGATATTCTAATGTGCAATCCATGTGTAAGGATAGGGACCAATACTTGACCCCTAACCCACTAATAACAGGGATCCAGTTTGAGTATGTACCATTAATCACCACCCTTCATTTTCTATCACTGACCCAGTTACTTACCCACTTGCAAACATTTTCCCCCAGTCCAAGCATTCTCAATGTACATAACAACCTTTTATGTGGCACAGTATCAAATGCTTTAGAAAAATATAGATATATGACATCCAATGTCGATCCAGTCTAGAACTAACCTCTTTATAGAAGATGATGAGATTAGTTTGACAGGACTGATCCTTCATAAACCAGTACAGCATCTCTTAGAAAACCTTCAAACATTTTACCTACAACATTGGTTAAACTTACCGGCCTATAGTTTCCGGGATCACTTTTTGACCTCTTTTAGAATATTGCCACAATATTTGCTATGTGCCAATCCTTTGGGACATACCCCGTAATTATACAGTCCATAAATATTAAGAATTGGGGCCTATTTATTACATTACTGAACTCCCTTAGGACACGGGGGTGTATACCATCAGGACCCGGTGATTTGTCTATTTTTATCTTCTTAAAGCAGAGCAGCACTGGGTTAGAAAAGAAACATTTAAGGTGGAGTTTATCTCATCCCTCTGCCCTTCAACAGGAAGGTAATTTTCCTCTGTAAATAAAATGGAGAAAAAAATTGTTTAATAGATTTACTTTCTCTTCATCATCCTCCACAATACCTCCCTCATTACTTTTACAACATTTTCAATTTTAATCTTTTTGCTAATTATATAGTTAAAAATATTTGGAGGTTAGTTTTACTCTCTTTGGCAAAATGCCTTTCTGTCTCCAGCTTTGCTTTTTTTTATCGTTACTTTACATATTTTATTTTTTCCCTTATAGCTTTATAGTGCCTCTTCACTGCTCTCCTGTTTAAGTAGCTTAAATGCTTTCTTTTTCTTATTGTTTGCCTCCTTTACATCTCTGTTGATCCACGTTTTTTTTTCCTGTTTGTAATTATTTTATTTCCATAAGGTATGTACCTTTCACAGAGTCACAGAGGGCGCTTAAATTGTTTTTTAAGATTTCCCATTTATTATCTGTTCTTTTATTTTTAAACACCTTGTCCCAGTCAATATAGTTTAGGGCCATATCTCTAAGCAGATTAAAATTAGCCTTCCTGAAATTCTGTGTTTTTGTGGTTTCTTGACAATACTCATTCTTTTATTTTATTAAACTAATGGGGGCACTATCTACATAGAACCTTGTCTGCCTGCCTACCTATCTGCAGCCTTAACTACCTACCTGTGGCCTTACCTTTCAACATGGGGCCTTGTCTGCTTGCCTATTTACCTTAGGCCTTACCTGCCTAGCAGGGGCCTTACCTACCACCCTACCTGGGGCCTTGTTCACCTGCATACCTACGTGGGGTCTTAACTACATACATGGGCCTTGCCTACCTACCTGGGGGATTGCCAGCCTACCTGGGTCATAGCCTACCTACCAGGGGCTATATATATATACACCTAAATACCCAATGGGGTAGACTTGCCAATAGGAGGCTTACCTACCTAATAGGAGCCTAACTATCTACTGAATAGGGGACTTAGCTATCTACTGAACACGGGCTTACCTACCTAGCTAGTTTTTGGGTCTACCTACCTGAAAGGGAGTCTAATTATTTGCTGGGCCATGTTTAGTATTCATGCTACCCTAGGCACTTTAGATAACTGTCAGGCAAACTCTGGTTAGTGTCTCTGTATTTTTACAGGTTTCCCTACTGAATATGTCAGAGCAACATTGGATCCATTTCTTTAATAAAATGGTCAACAAGGGATGTTATTGGGGATTGTTTATTTAAATAAGTTTTTTGGGGAGATTTTCAGCATGTTTTTTACCACTTTTATTCTAGTGTCAGTAATGAAGGTATCTGACAGATGTCTTTTCAGTACTAGCGCTGTGCCAGCCATAGGTGTTCTTTTTTTTACCTCAAGGTGGACACTTATCCCTCTCACTATCACTTCAGTACCCAATGCACTAATGTTACTAGGAAGAGCTGGGTTACATCAGAAGCAGAACATTTAGGGCGACATGTATGAATGGGGCTGCACCTGAATTCTGGCCTCAAAAAGCTGTAGTAGACCAGTTCTGTAGATGTATGAAAAGGTGTACTCCAAACTTTGGCGTGAAAAGTGCCTCTGTACCACGCCAAAGACACTTTTTAGCGCGCCAAACTTTTGGGGCATTCTGGGGCGTGTTGCACCACATTAGTAGAAGTAGACACATTTATGATTCTCTGACTCCAAAACTTTGGCGCAGAACAGTTAGAACAGCCAGACCAAGTTAAAGGTGGTGCCTGAGCCTGAGTTGTCATATTGGCACTAGACTGTACCTGTATCTACGACCTGCAGAAGAACAGGTTCATACATTCTGCCTCATTCTACACTACCTTAAAGTGATTTATAACTGGTCTATCAGCGCCAGAATTCATATATGTCAACTTAATGTGATATCTGCTTCTGGGAAGGCTGTGGGCTGGTGTTTCAGGGTAGAAAAGGCCCAATACCCATAAACTGTACCTTCCTGATACTATCATCCTGTAACTCCCGGTATTACCTTGGGTGGTTATGAAAAATGGAGGGAACCCATTTTTGTAACTCTATAAATAGGCATTCTCTATGATCAATAAATAAATAATTAAAAGAAAATGATGTGGGCTACCCACCTCATTTTTCATAACCAGTCAAGGTTATACCATCAGCAGCTTGATACCATCAGGATGGGAAGGTCCATGAATATTGGACCCTTCCTATAATGAAAATACCATTCCACAGCCACTCCGAAATTAAATCATAACATTACATAGTTCGTTCCTGACACTAACCCTGCTCTTTCTAGTACAATCATTAGGGGTTTGGTTTGGTTTATTGTCTTCCCCCAAGAAATTCTGCCTGTAAACCGTGGCCTGCAAGTCCTCTTTTGTCCCCCCACCATTGTGTTATGCAGCCTAATACCAACACAAAATGTAACCCCTTCCTTTTATCCAATAACCAACCCCCAACTCCAATTATCACCCCATAGGGAGCTTATGAGAGGTGGAGAACAGGTGGAATGTGATGGAAAAGTGAGTATTTTAAGATGTTTGTGTAGCAAATTCTGCAGAGATAAGTCATGGCTGGGAGAAGTACTCATGGCAGTCTGTGGCGGATGGAGAAAAAAAAGAGAAAGTGAACAATCCATTAAAGAAGTCATCACCTGGATGCCACTGGACTGTAATCACTTAGATGTCTGCAGAGCGTCTCTGTACAACTGGTGTCTACCACTATAGGGTCACTGTAACTAGTGTAATGGTTAATGTTCTGGAACAGTATGGGGACATTGGCATTGGTACACTGCTTTGGTCAGTAAAAGTATGGTGATAATATTTGCTCCATATATAAAGGTATTATTTGGTAACTGGATGGCTTTAATTTCGAAGCATCATACATAGAAAATATAGCTATTTCTATGGATTTATGTATGTAAAATATTTTATATAGATAAATCTGTAACGCCAATGCTGTTTTGGTGCTGGTCTGCTGGAGGAAGATACACATGATTGGATGTAATTGGGTGTGGTCATAGGCATGGCCTTGTGTTATGTGCCTAAATGTTGGGGGTATAGTTAAGACACAGCCAGTAATGACTTCAGCATCCTAGCCAGGGCTGTTTGAGCAAAAGAGGTGGTCATCAGCCTAGGAACCCTTCTGTAGACAAGCTGGTGATAAAAACTGATCTAGTTTGGAAGAAAGCAAAATCAGAACAGCAATTTATTTGGTAATAGTCTTTATTTACCTTTGACTACAAGTTTAAAGCTATCAATGTGATGGGAATTTCCCGTTGAATATATATCCAAGTTTGTAGTTTTATACATTTTCCTATGATATTACTCCTAGCTTTCTAAAAATCACTTGCAAGTAACTACTGGCCATCTTTACCATCATTCCCTAGTATGGGAGGTTAACTGTAAATGCTCATGACCACCCTTTAGTAAGCTGTGCTGTTATATTTAATGCTCGTTGAGAAATGGGTTACTGGGCTTTTAATTGTGACGTTTTATTGTATTGAAATGTTGATGCCATTGTACCTGTCCACACACCCCTTGTTTGTAGAGAAGGTGCTGGTTAAAAAATTTTAAGTGGTCTTACCATTTCTGTATTAATTGATGATATAGGAACAATATACCTGGACTGTCATCCTGCAGGAGGAGGAGGTAACCCTCAGAAAAGGCCATTATGTGATACCTTGGATCTGTGGTGAAAATTGCGGCGGTAGAAATGTTGTACCATGACGCTCCTAGGTGGGAGTTGATGTGTGTCCATGTTACTGCATGTTCTGAATGCCTTTGCGCAGGTGTGCAATGAGACTGGGCAGTGGTTTGGTTCTAGACAGGCTCCAAGGAGTACACTGATGGGTTGTGAGAGTCCAGAGTAGTGGCTGGGAGCCTGAGGAGCCCAAAAAGCTATTTATGCAGATGGTGTAAACTCAAGCGGGGGATAGGATCCAGCAATAGAAGCCCTCAGAGATTGTGATAGATACAAAGAGGATCCTGAGTCTGATAAATGGATGTAAGGTAACTGGCTGTGTTGTCTGAAAGATTACAAAAGCCCCAACAAATTAGCAAAAGGACTGGTTATCCAAGGGCCTAGCTAGCTATGTAGTGAGACTGGGAGAGAGAATGTTATGTGAGTGAAAGAAGGAGTGTGTCTACAGATTGTGCCGGTGAGAGACTAGTATAGGACCTATACTAGGAGTCTATAGTAATTCTCCTCCTACATGTAAGCAATTATGCACGTGGCACTGGAGACAGTAGTACTCTGCAAGAGGTGGAACCCCAAATGGACATTGAAAATTGTGGATTTGAATTATATTAATGGGGTTTTGCCACGATGTAATGTTGACGTGGGATCCTCCAAAATTTAATCACTTTTCTAAATATATGTGATTACAAAAATTGCAGCCTGAGAGAGCTATAGGCTGCCTTACCTGCCCTTAGTTACTTCAAAGCTTGCACTAGATATGACCTGACAAGAGCTGCTGGCCGGGCTTGCGCAGATCACACTTCTTATCTGATGAGAGGGAGCTGAAGAAGCTTTCAAGGCACCGGGTAGAAATATGTTGTGTTTTGTATACAGAATCCACTAGTTGTAGTGTGATTATCTGAGTAGATCCCTGCTTTATCTGATGTGGAGAAAGGTGTTGTCGTTTGTATACAGAATCCACTAGATGTAGTGTGATTATTTCAGTGAACATTTCACACGATCCCTTATGCTCTGTGCTCTGGCTGTGTCTCTCTCTCTCAGCTCAGAGCGGCTTTGTTAAGTTTGCTTCTTAACTGATAAGGCACGTCCTGGCAAAACCCCTTTAAGGGACCGAGCTTTTGAAAAGTTGCAAGCACGTTTGGAGTGCAACTCATGCACATGCAACTAAAGTTAGTGAAGGTAATTCTGGAAATGAATAGTGAGCCTTTGACTCACATCAGCATAGAAGGTTTAGGCAAAATATGGCAGCCATCTTGAGGCACAACCTCACCAAATTCCAAAAGATAGTTAAGAACAACTGCAACTCTTCTTCTGTTCTGATGTGTAACAGATTTTTCTCACTTAGGGTTGTAAGAAAAAGCATCAAGCTGTGTAACACTTGTAGACACTGTAAGGATATATGTGAAAAGAAGATCCAGCCTTTCTGATTAAGATCCAGTAATTTCTACAATATCTACACGGAAGACAGGAAAACAGGATAGCAAGCTTCTGACGCGTATCGGGCTAAACACTGCCCTTAATTATATCAATCATACAGTGAAGGAAATAATCATTTCATCCCTTGCTGATTGTGTAAGTGTTTCTACTAACAAAGACATGAACAGTCTGTAATTTTAAGGGTAGTTTAATTTTAACATTGAGAGATAGAATATCAAAAATAAAAACCAGAAAATCACATTGTATAAGTTATATACATTTATTTGCATTTTGTAGTGAGGAATAAGTATTTGATCCCTCTGGCAAACAAAACTTAATACTTGGTGGCAAAACCCTTGTTGGCAAGCAGCAGTCAGACATTTTTTGTAGTTGATGATGAGGTTTGCGCACATGTAACGAGGAATTTTGGTCCACCCCTCTTTGCAGATCATCTCTAAATCATGAAAATTTTGAGGCTGTCGCTCGGCAACTCAGAGCTTCAACTCCCTCCAATAGTTTTCTATGGGATTAAGGTCTCAAGACTGGCTAGGCCACTCTATGACCTTAATGTGCTTCTTTTTGAGCAACTCCTTTGTTGCCTTAGCTGTATATTTTGGGTCATCGTATTGCTGAAAGACCCAGCCACGACCCATTTTTAATCTCTTGGCGGAGGAAAGGAGGTTGTCACTCATGATTTTACGATAATGGCTCCATTCATTCTTCCATGCATGCAGTGAAGTAGTCCTGTGTCCTTAGCAGAGAAACACCCCCAAAACATAATGTTTCCACCTCCATGCTTGACAGTGGGGATGATGTTCTTTGGGTCATAGGCAGCATTTATCTTCCTCCAAACATGGCGAGTTGAGATATGCCAAAATGCTAAATTTTTTTCTAATCTGACCACAGCACCTTCTCCCAATCACACTCACAGAATCATCCAGGTGTTCATTGACAAACTTCAGACAGGCCTGCACATGCGCCTTCTTGAGCAGGGGGACCTTGTGGGCACAGCAGGATTTTAAACCATTACGGCGTAATGTGTTTCCAATGGTTTTCTTGGTGACTGTGGTCCCAGCTGCCTTGACTTCATTAACAATTTCCCCTATGTAGTTTTAGGCTGATTTCTCACCTTCCTCATGATCAAGGATACCACAGGAGGTGAGATTTTGCATTGCACCCCAAATCTATGTCGATTGACAGTCATTTTGTATTTCTTCCATTTTTTTACTATTGTACCAACAGTTGTCTCTTTCTCACCCAGTGTCTTACTTATGGTTTTGTAGCCCATTCCAGCTTTGTGCAGGTCTATGATCTTGTCCCTGACATCCTTAAAAAGCTCTTTGGTCTTGCCCATGTTGTAGAGGTTAGAGTCTGACTGATTACCATATATACTCGAGTATAAGCCGAGTTTTTCAGCACAAAAATGTGCTGAAAAATCCCCCCTCGGCTTATACTCGAGTCATTGTCGGCGCTCGAGCGCTGCAATGGCCCGTGCGATGGCAGGGACACTTCAGTTATACGCGACTCCTCAGGGAGCGCATATAACTGAACGCCGAGTACCGCCAACAGTGTCCAGGCGCTGCGGTGGCCCGAGCGCTGTTGGCTATCTCTTCACTTGTATGTGACTCCTCCGGAGCGCATACAAGTGAACAGATACCACTGCGGAGCAGAGAGCGAGCGCTCCGTGCTCCGCAGTGGACTCCGGGCGTCTGCGGCTGTCCGGAGTTTCCGGCACAGGCAGCGTGTGTCATCAGGCTGTGCCTGTGCCGAGAAGATGAGGGAGAGCGCGCGGGAGGCCGGACAGCGAGGAGGCGGAGCAGCGAGAGAGACGGAGCAGCGGGGAGTCAGGTAAGTGTTTTTTTTTGTTTTAAAAATGCTGCCTATGCCTGCCTATATCTGCCATATGGGGCCTATACCTGGCTATAACGACCTATACCTATCTATACGTGCCTATAACCTACCTAGGGGCACTATACCTGCCTATAACCTACCTAGGGGGACTATACCTGCCTATAACCTACCTAGGGGGACTATACCTGCCTATAACCTACCTAGGGGGACTATACCTGCCTATAACCTATCTAGGGGGACTATACCTGCCTATAACCTACCTAGGGGGACTATACCTGCCTATAACCTACCTAGGGGGACTATACCTGCCTATAACGACCTATACCTGCCTATAACCTGCCTAGGGGGACCTATACCTGCCTATAACTTGCCTAGTTGGACCTATACCTGCCTATAACTTGCCTATGGGGGCAATTACCTGCCTATAGCCTGCCTATGGGGACATATAGCTTCCTATACCTGCCTATAACAACCTATAGCTGCCTATAACCTGCCTATGGGGACATTAAACTGCCTATACCAGCCTATATCTGCCTATGGGGGACATTAAACTGCCTATACTAGCCTATATCTGCCTATGGGGGACATTAAACTGCCTATACAAGCCTATATCTGCCTATGGGGGAAATTAAACTGCCTATGTAATTTTATTGGTATCTATTTTTATTTTTAAAATTCACCAGTAGCCGCTGCATTCTCCACCCTAGGCTTATACTCGAGTCAATAAGCTTTCCTGTTTTTCGTGGCAAAAGTAGGTGCCTCGGCTTATACTCAGGTCGTCTTATACTCGTGTATATAGGCTATTTGAAGCTGTGGTCAGGCGTCTTTTATAAAGGTGACTATTTAATACAGCTGTCTCTAATGCATGTAACGAGTTGATTAGGAGCGTCTAACTGGTCTGTAGGAGCCAGAACTCTTAATGGTTGGTAGGGGATCAAATACTTATTTCTCTCAGCAAAATGCAAAAAATATATATAATATATGTGATTTTCTGGATTTTATCTTTGATATTCTATCGCTCAATGTTAAAATTAACCTACCCTTAAAATTATAGACTGTTCACGTCTTTTTCAGTGGGCAAACTTACACAATCAGCAAGTGATCAAATAATTATTTCCTCCACTGTACGCAGGGGTATAGCTAAAGACTCATGGGCCTGGGTGTAAAACTTCAGCTTACCCCCCTCCCCTCCCCTCTACTCTCAGAGACCATCTGTGAACCAGTACTTTTCAACAACTTGACGTGATGGATGTCTGCGTTGCAGTGCACTGCAGAAAACTATTTCTATTAAAAGGAATTGTCCAATAGAAGAAAATTTGTTTCAAAAAAGTTATACAGCCAAAGTGTCTGTTCCATCTCGTCCCCCCCCCTCCCCCTCCCTCCCATTCTCTCCACTCAAAAAAAAAAAAACATTTTGTGGGGTGAACAGGAAAAAATGCAATTGTGCCTTTTGTTTTATGGGTTTTTTTTGTTGCTGGAGTTTTGGAGTTTATGCTGAACAGTTTAATTGACATGTTATCTGTATTCTGCAGGTGTCAGTACAAGGGCCATGTCATCTCTACTACATAGTGACTAATACCATTACAATATTACTGACCAAACCAATAGACCAAGACCAATATTGTCAGTAACAACAATATACAAGCACCTAATAATACCGCCACATATCACCACCATATAGTGATTACTACCATCAAGGAATAACTGACCAAATCAATATACCAAGACCGCTATTACTAAATAATAATATACAAAGAACAGATAATACCGTCACATCATGACCACATCTTACCACCATAAAAGGTTTGCATAATACCATCACACTGTTACAGGATATAACCCAATACACTGTTACCCCATACAGTAACAATATAGTGGTAGATGGCAGTTGTACACAGGGTCTTCAACCGTATAAGTGATTACAGTGCAGTTAAACTTAAGGACTCGCAGGAGACATTTTATCTGATGAGTAGTTCTCTTAACCATTTTATTTCCATATGGTCCAGAACATCATGATAACTTCTCCCAGCCTTGGATCCCTGCAGAATTTACCATACAAATATGTTAGACTCCAAACAATGAAAGTGCCCCCATTAGATTATTAGGCCCCCATTTTTGCCACCAGTAGTTAGGAAGCCACTCCATATAGTAGACAGCGACCCCAAATTAAACAGGTAGATAGGAACATGCTTCTTTTAGGTAGGTTAGACCTTAAAAATTAGTCGGATAAGTAGCCAGACTCCAATTAAGTAGGTAAAGTCCCCCTTTAGTATAGGGCCCCTTCTAGTAGGTAAGTAAGTAGATAGGGCCCCTTCCAGTAGGTAGGCAGGTAAATAGGGCCCCTACTGGTAGGTAGGCAAGTAGATAGGGCCCTTTCTGGTACATAGGCAGGTAGATAGGACCCTTTCTGGTACATAGGCAAGTAGGTAGGGCCCTTTCTGGTACATAGGCTTGTAGATGGGGCCCCTTCTGGTAGGTAGGTTGGTTGATAAGTCCCCTTCTTGTAGAAAGGCAAATAGATAGGGCCAGTTATGGCAGGTAGTCAGGTAGATAGGGCCCCTTATGGTAGGTAATTAGGACCAGTTATGGCAGGTAGTTCCAGTTATGGCAGGTAGATAGGGCCAGTTATAGCAGGTAGTAAGGGCCAGTTATGGCAGCTAGTTAGGGCCAATTATGACAGGTAGTTATGGCCAGTTACAGTAGGTATTTAGGGCCATTTATGGCAGGTAGATAGGGCCAGTTATGGTAGGTAGATAGGGCCAGTTATGGTAGGTAGTTAGGGCCAGTTATGGTAGGTAGTTAGGGCCAATTATGGTAGGTAGTTAGGGCCTGTTATGGTGGGTAGATAGGGCCAGTTATTGTGGGTAGTTAGGGCCAGTTATGGTAGATATTCTCTTAGACGCCTGCTCCGGGATGCCAGTTCCGGCGTCTAATATGCCCCAAGCCTAGGTATAGGCTTAGGGCCTAGTACAGGCAGCAGCACAATGACAACATTGGATTGCGCCGCTGCCTTCAGTGGGCTAAGCACTTTGTCTCAACTGCTGCCCACACCGCTTTATCACTGGGTCTATGTGACCGCTGTGACCCCTGTAGCTACACCATGATCATTTTTTTCTATTTTTTTCCAAAAATTTGGGGTGTGCTCGCTGGTTGCCAAGCCTTGTTTTTAGGTGAGTGGAGTGCTTTCCTTTTTTAAAAGGGTTTTTCCAAGTTTTTTGCAGGCCATATTTCGGGGTGTAATTGCACCCCAAACTCCAAATTTGGCCCGCAAATAGGAATTCACTTCATTAGAGCTTAATTGCGCCATTTTCCCCACACAGTATGAAAGAAATGACTTCACCTCTTTGGCGGCACACATCGGGAAAAAAAAAGTGCAGGGAGCCGGTAGAGCGTTTTGAATATGCGCTGGCCCGGGTACTTTAAAACACCAGTCATATAGCTGTACGCACAGTACGCGCTGCTATACGTCATGAAGACGCCATGTGAACTCACACTTACCATTATGCTTGTGTACCACTTAAATTGACAGTATTTAGTATGTTGTGCTTCTTTTTGTAGAGATCAAGATAATAGAGCGCCTTCAGGGTAACGGTCTGTCTACACACTGCAGTCTAGTTTTTACAGAGATTTAGGTTTTAAAAAAAATAAAAAATTTGACTGTAAACCTCCCCTGACCCATTGATAATTGAGCTGGGTCAACAATTTTGGATTTTATTAAGGCGGATTTCAAAAACGCCATTTTTACATCAAACTTAGAATCTGTTCAATAATCCGCGGTATTTCAAGCCACAAAATGCATTCCAAACTTTCTAATAAGACCCTCCCAAAAACCCCTAAGATGAAAGGACTATTTTTGACATTATATCCGAAGAAAAAAATACCCCAAAAACCCCATTTTGAAACGGAGTCAAAATACTTGTCGGATGCCATAGTTTTAGGATTCCGAATCTGATGATTATTTTGACATATGTCATGTCGATAAACCATAATGCTTCCTAGGAAAAGTATGTGAAGTGGCTATCTGCCAGAAAGAAGGAAACTATCTTTCTAGTTCCAGCTAAAGGTGGGTGTCATCATATTTTTAACCCTTATCTCTGTATGCCAATCAAAATCATGCAGCTCTTCTTATACTCTCATACTTTTATACAAACCCCAAAAGAAAAAAAAAACAAAAAAAAAAAGTGAAAAACTTTTTCTAGTTTAAAAGTTTGAAACAGGCCCCAAAAGATCAAAAACACCGTTAACGGAAACAAAAAAACGCAGGTTCGGAAAAATAAAAAAAGAAAAAAATTTCTTTTTTGAACCCTTTTTGTGGAGAATAAAAAACTTTTTTCAGGTTCCTTTTTTCCCAGACCCGCGCTTTTTTTCCCCTTTATCACCCGGGTTCTGTTTTTTGGGGCCTGATCAAATTTTGCAAAGTTTGGTTTTTAAAATTTTTTTTTTTTTTCCCTTTTACCCCAAAAAAATCCCCCCACAAGGGTTTTTAAATTTTTTGGTTTTTTTTTTTTTTCCCCAATGTGCTTTTTTGGCGGGGGATTTTTTTTTATGCGTTTTTTTTTGCAAGGGAAATGTAAACTTAATTTTCCCTTGGGCCCTTTTTGTACTTTAAAAACCGTACAAAATTTTTGCGGTAAAAAACACGGCAAAAAAGCTTGGTGAAACCCCCAAAACGGGATCCCTTGGGTTTTTTAAAAATATGGTGTTTTGCCTAAAAAAGGGTTTATAGGATTCAAGCAAAAAATTTTGGTTTTAATCGAAAAATTTCATGGCCTAAATAAAGGTAGAATGCGCCTGAGTTTGACCTGTTAAGGGGTATAAATCAGGCGCCTTCAGCGTGGGTGCAGTTCTGGATCGGTTAAACTTTGAAATGCTCTACTTTTCCCAGCTGTAATACCCAAAACCCCCCAAATGAAAACTATAATATGTAGTTTTGTATGGTTAAAAAAGACCACGCCCCCCCGCCACCCCCAAGTTCGGCTTTTAACAAAACTGCAGGCGCATGTAATGCCCCCCGGAGTGGCTGCGGGGTTTTAAAAATTTTGGAACGGGGGTGCGCCTGATTGGGCTTAAAAGACGGGATATCGGGCGCAGGCTATATGTCGCCCATAGGGTGAAATAAAGTTTTGGGAAACCCACTGAGTTGTACCTCTGATGCCTAAAACTTTAACCTTTTTGCCCCCATAGGGATTTTCCCTTCCTGGCTGGGGAAAATGGAACCCCTTTTCCCCCGCCTTGGGGGTTAAACAGGTTTTTGGCCCGTTTTTAGTGTGTTTTTTCGATCTGTTTTTGCCCCTAAAAGACCCAAACCCGATCTAAAAATGTGCATTGTAATTTACATGCTTTCAATAAAAAACACGCTCGTTGAAATGTCGCGTGCTTTTTAAAATTGTCTTTTGTGCTCTTTCGGATTTTCAAAAAATTTGTTGTCTTTTTTCTTGACCCGTTTGACCAGAGGCGCCTATATAAAAATTTTAAGGGGGCTCGCTGCGCAAATAGAAACCCAAAAACAGCCCCCGCATGCTGAATGGGGGGGGTGTTGGATCGTTTTCAAACTTTTAAAGGGTTTTTTTTCGGATCAAAAACATGTCCAAAAACACCGTTTGAACATCCCCTTAGACTTGCTTCTAACAGCCACTACTAAAATCGTGCATTTTAGGCTCACTTCTTTAAGGAGTATGTCACAGCAATTTATTAAAACCACAGCCCATGACCTATTAAGCTTGAATGGCCGAGCTTTTTCCCAAAACATCTTAACTCTGCTGTTTTTACTTAAAAAATTTTGATTTTATATCTCTGTTTGGCTGGTTTGGGGTGAAATTTTTTTTAGGGAGCTTTTCTTATTCTTTTTAGTTCTGTAATATGATGCTGCTTCATAAAAATTCTGTTTATAATTATTATTAGTAGTAGCATGATTGTTATAGTCATTTTTAATATTATTATGTTATTTTAATTTTGGTAGTTCATAGGAAACAAATATAATTAAATACATATCACCCCAATAAAGGCCAGAAAACCACTTTATTGTGCTCCATTAGCTGAAAGGAGCCATATGTATATGTTTAACTCTTTCTTTTTTTAAACCCCCTACCAGGAGCCATTACCTTTTTATTTTTCCTTTGACATAACCATATGAGGACTTTTTTATAGAATGAGTTGCTTTTTCCGGTATTTTTTAAATGTATTTTAAAATTTTTAGGAAACAAAAGAAAAATCTTTATGAGGTGAGAAAGCAATTGCACCATTGTTTTTTTGGGTTTTGTTTTTATGGAGTTCGCCCAGTGGTATACATGATATAATAACATTACTCTCTGGATCAGTACCTTTCTGGAGATACCAAATGTCTGTAGTTTTTCTCATGTTTTACTACTTTACTTTGCATCATCATCTTTTGTACCAATATTTTTTTTTTTTTTTTTTGCCTACAGACCTGTGTGAGAGCTTGTGTACATTTATTCGTACCATTTTGGGGTACAATTGACCTTGGTCTGTATTTCATTTTTACTCATTCACCATTCATAATAAATAGGGTTATATTTTAATAGATTAGATCTCATTGGATGCAACAATACCAATTATATTTTTTATTTGTTTTTCTCTATTCATATGTAAAAATAACAACCAGGGAATTTCTGAAATTTTAATTTGTCTTTTAAAAAAAACAAAAACATTTTTTAAATACCTTTTTTAGTCCATTACAATACTTGACCACTAGGGGCATAATTGCTTGACCACTATACTGCAACACTAATGTATTGCAGCAGCGTGTAGGTTTACTGGCTCCATTGCAGGGTATTATAGGTAGAGTACAATGGCAAGCCGGAGGGGGGGGGGCTTTATTAGACTCATAGCTACTATGATAACTAGTTTGCCAGTTGACTGACATAGGGAGGGTCACATTGGCTGCAGCATCAAAGTAGTTTAATGGCCAGGACTGGCGTAATTTGCAACCCCAGCCACCAAGGGCAGATGCAGGTTTTAACCAGCTCTTGAGCCCCATTCCTTACTCCCATGCTGACATTATGACATACATATATGTCAAATGTCAGGAACCTGTGTAACATACAGTGTATGCTGGGAGCCTTTCCTGGCATATCCAATAAACATAGAGATGTAAAGCAGTGTGCACAGAGCCTAAGAAAATAGAAGTATCTGTGCTAGATTTTATCTAATGAGTACTGTAAAGTTTTTTTTTTCCGTGAAGTAAACATTTTCCTCTCCTCCAATTAGTATGTACAGCACATTTTTTAGTAGTTTCAATGTATACCTATGATATTGTTTAAGCTAAGGATGGAAAAATAATGGCCTGATTTACTGGTACCTAATAGCAAATCCACAATGTGGGCTTTAATATTTTACATCTTATTGAAAAATATCGAAATATATAATCTAAATTTGTAATTGGGTCACAACTGGTTAAACCATCTGTTTGCTTGATAACTGCCATCTCCTACATATAAAGATTATTGTTCTGGAATTATAACTGGACCTGCCATTGGATTTGTTGGTAAGCTTAGTGCTGTTGTCATTACCAACATTGCAGGAACAGATGTAGCAAGCTTGAATGAGTTATCTACTTCATTAAAAGGTAATTTGAATATCTATAGGGCCCCAAGTAAAATTAAAAAAGGTTATACTTCCCCCAGTCCCCACTTCTAGATGCTCATCTGTCCAGTCTTCTGTTGACACTGGTCAAGTGCCCCTAACTTACATCATCATTGTCATGGGGGCCGCGGGCACCGCTGCGCCCCGCGGTCGCCCCTCTGCCTGCAGGGCTCCTGGCGCGGGTGCCGCGGCTGCCCGCGCCCATCTCCCTGCTGCCCGGGCTCTCGGCACGGGTGCCGCGGCTCCCCGCGCCCTTCTCCCTGCTCCCCGGGCCGGCACTTACCAGCCACGCTCCGGTGAATGCTGCCCCTGTCTGTTCCGGCCGCCGCGCGCGTGCCCGTGTCCCTAGGCGCGGCGCGCGACGGCTGGTCGGGATTTAAAGGGCCAGCGCCCCAGTAATTGGTTTATTGCTGGGCGCTGGTCCTTTTTAAAGGTACACGCCCCCAACACACCTTGCCAGTTCGTTGGTGTGCGTCCATTTAAAGTCTGAGTGTATTGAGAGTCTGTTCAGATCACCCGTGTACCAGTCCGTTTGCTACGTTCCTGACCTTCCCTGTTTTGCCGCCCGCCCTGACCGTCTCCCTGTCTCTGACCACAAAACCTCTGCCGCTGCCCTGACCTTTGCCTGTCCCCGACTACGCCTTCGGATTACGACTCTGTACCACGCACTACCCGGCCGCCCCATCGCTAGCAAGTCACGTCAGGGGTAACGACCTGGTAGCCTCAAGCCGTAAAAAGTCCACCCCGCTTTGGGGCGGGCTCTGGTGAAAACCCGGGGCTACTTAGACTCCGTTCCTTGACGTGGCTTTTACCAACGCTAGCGGTGGTCCAGCGAATCCACCATTACCGTACAGTACGAACGGGCCCATGGATTCGCCAGGGTACCTCTGCCTGAACCCCGGGATGTTGCGACGGCGTCCCCCAGCAGAGTCACGGGGGTCAAACCACCTCGTGGCCATGATGCAAAATTTCTTGCAGTCCGTTTACCGCCATCAGCGACTGCTACCGTCTCGCCAGCACCTGTTGCCCCTGCAATTTCACCGGGACCTTCTCTGCATCTCCCGCTCCCCTCTCTCTATGATGGAGACCCGAAGAAGTGCAGAGGCTTCCTCACTCAATCCCTCCATCCACATTGAGATGCTTGGACATCAATTCCCCACTGAGCGGGCTAAAGGGGCCCTTCATTTTTAGCCTCCTAACTGGCGAAGCTCTGGTTGGGCCCCCCCCGCTATGGGATCGAGGAGACCCGCTCACGGCTAATCTGCAAGGCTTCCTCCAGGGATTCCGCACAGTCTTCGAGGAACCTGGCCGTACCTCGTCCGCGGCTGCTGTTTTGCTTCGCCTCTGTCAGGGTGATTCCACTGTGGGACAGTACTCCGTGCAGTTCCGTACGCTAGCTTCAGAACTCAACTGGAACAACGAGGCTCTGGTGGCGACTTTCTGGCAAGGCCTCTCGGGACGCGTTAAAGATGAGCTCGCGGCTGGGGATTTTGCCATCCTCTCTGGACGAATTGTTTCCCGGCTGGCCACCGGATCGACATTGCTTGGCGGAGAGACAACAAGAGCTCCGTCCCCAAACGCGAGTCAAACTCAAACCACGCCGGCGCTTCTTGGGGGGCTGTGGGTTTGCGCCGGGAGCCCCCTCTCACCTGGGGCTCGCAGGGGAAGCATCCCTTGGGTTTGGTCGTGCGGCCTGTCCCCGTCTGCCCATTCCGGTACGTTTGTGAACTTCGCGGGACAGTACCTTTCAGGCCACCCCCTTTCCCTGGACTCGGGGTCCGCTGGTAAATTTTTATTAGCCATGCACTGGTGTCTAAGTACCGGCTTCCAGTGCCCTCTGCAGAAAACCTGTTTGTCTCCTCTGTCAGTGGCGAATGCCTCAAGGATGCCATTCGGTTCTGCACTGCGCCCCTCACCCTGCAGATTGGAAACGCTACACCAGGAAAGGGTGAAACTCCTCGTGCTGCCTCGTTCCTCTTCTGAGATTTTCGGGGCCCTTTCCCTGGTTGAAAGACCAGGGCTCCGATCCTAGACTGGAAAACAGGCGAGATCCTTCGTTGGGGCCCGGCATGCCACTCTCGATGCCTGGTGGCACTCCGCCCTGCTCTGCGGTCTGCTTCTGCAAAACCCACGACGTCTCTGCCAGGTCTGCCGCTCCTTACCAGGACTTTGCCAAACGTCTTCTCCGATAAGACAAGCCGAAACTCTGCCCCGCACCGGCCCTTCGACTGCCCTATCGATCTGCAACCGGTACTACGCCCCCCCGAGGCAGAGTTTACCCTCTTTCGGTTCCGGAGACAAAGGGGGATGTCGGAGTATATTAAAGAGAATCTCCGCAAGGGCTTTATACGCAAGTATCCTCCACCTGCGGGAGCTGGATTCTTCTTTGTCGAAAAGAAGGATGGAAAACCCATCGGCCCTGTATCGATTATCGTGGTCTAAATAAAGATAACCATAAAAGAATCAATATCCCTGCCTTTGATTTCAGAGCTATTTGACCGCCCACGTGGCGCAAAAAATTTTCCCTAATTGGACCTTCGTGGTGCTTATAATCTGATTCGTATTCGGGGAAGGCGACGAATGGAAAACAGCCTTTAACACCTGATGGCCACTTCGAATATCTGGTCATGCCCTTTGGCCTTTGCAACGCTCCGGCCCTTTTCCAGAACTTCGTCAACGAGATCTTCCGGACCTCCTTATGTCTGTGTCATCGTTTACTTGGATGACATCCTGATCTTCTCTCTGGACCCGAAGGTTCACCGCCACAACGTCGCCTGGTGCTCAAACGTCTCCGAGACCATCAGTTGTTTTGCCAAATTAGAGAAATGCCTATTCGAGCGCACTTCGTTGCCCTTCCTGGGGTACATAGTCTCGGGATCAAGGACTCCAGATGGACCCTTCTAAACTGTCTGCAGTTCTACAGTGGCCTCGACCAGGGGTTTCGGGCTATCCAACGTTTTCTAGGGTTTGCGAAAATACTACGACAGTTCACTCACATTTCCACGCTCGTGGCCCCGCTGGTGGCACTGACGAAGAAAACGCAACCCAAATCCTGGTCTCCCGAAGGGTCAAGAAGCCTTTGAGCATCTCAAGTCCGCATTTGCTTCGGCCCTGTGCTATCTCGCCCGGACCACAGCGTCCGTTTGTTCTAGAGGTGGGGCGCCTCTTCTGTAGGTGCCGGGCTGTCCCTTGCAAAAAATCTCCTCCGGAAAATGCGTACTTGCGGATTCTTCTCAAGAACCTTCACGCCAGCCGAGCGAAATTTTCTATTGGGATCGTGAAAATATTGGCCATTAAATTGGCCCTAGAAGAATGGCGGCATTTGTTGGAGGGGGCTCGGCCACCCCTTCGAAATCTTCACAGATCACAAAAACCTCCTCTATCTTCATTTGCTCAACGTCCCAAATCCTCGTCAAGCCAGGTGGTCCTCTTCTTCGCCCGCTTTGACTTCTTCCTTCACTTTCGGCCAGCTGAGAAGAACGTCAGGGCGGTGCCCTTTCTTCGATCCTCTGACACTGTGGGCACGAAGAAGCACCTCTGCCAGCATATAATTCCTCCAGAACGGGTCCTCACGGCAGCCCCCCTGGAGCTTAAAACACCCACTTCGGGAAAGGACTTATGTCCGCCCGGCCATGCGGCCTCGTATTCTAAAGTGGGGCACTCTTCCCGTGCTGCTGGCCATCCTGGAGTGCATAAATCTCTGCGGTTAATCTCCCGCTATTTCTGGTGGCAACCCTGGCTCATGATGTTAGAGATTATGTTCTGGCCTGCACCTCCTTTTTCTCCCCCAACAAAGGGCCCTCGCCTCAGGGCCCTCGGGTCTACTACTACCTCTCCTGTGCCTGAAAGTCCTTGGTCCCATATCGCCATGGACTTCAAATTTCCGACCTTCCCGGCCTCATCGGGTAATACAGTCATTTGGGTGGACCGATAGGTTCTCTAAAATGGCCCATTTTGTCCCTCTGCCCGGGTTACCCTCCGCCCACTTATTGGCCCAACACTTTTCCAGCACGTGTTTTTGTTACCCTGGGCTCCCGTTACAATATAGTTTCTGATTAGGGGTCCAGTTTGTGTCTAAATTCTGGCGGGCTCTGTGTACTCAATTACCCGGGGCCTGCTGGACTTCTCGTCGGCCTATCACCTCAAACCAACGGGCTGGTAGAGAGGGTCAACCAAGTAGTGGGGACCTACCTACGATTTTTTTTTCCGCCCGCAGGATAACTGGTCGGACCTCCTCCCCTGGGGGGAATTTTCATTACAACTCCTTGGACTCTGAGTCCACAGGAGCCTCTCCCTTTTTTGTTGTCCTGGGGGCCAAACCCCGCCGCCTCTCCCTCTGCCTTCTTTGTGTGACGTTCCCCGTGGTGCCCAAATACGGGACATCAAGTCTCTCTGGCAGGTCACCCCGTCAGCCCTTCTACGGGCCTCCTCTCGTATCAAAGCCCAGGCTGACAGGTACCCGGAGACCGGCGCCCCTATTTAAGCCGGGTGACAGGGTTTGGCTATTGCCAGTACATTCGCTTCAAAGTGCCCAGCTAACAAGCTGGGTCCCAAGTATTTGGGCCTTTTGTGGTACTTCGGCAGTTAAATCCGGTGTCCTACAAGCTCCGCTTGCCTCCACTCTGCGTATCCCGACTCCTTCCATGTCTCGCTCCTCAAGCCTGTGGTGCTGAATCGCTTCTCCGTAATCTGTCTCGCCTTCTCCTTGTGGCCGATTCTGATAACATCTTTGGGTCAAGGAGGCCTGGCGGAGAAGACAGTGAGGGGGAAGCGGTTCTTCCTTATCGACTGGAAGGGGTTCGGGCCTGAGGAGGTTCATGGGAACCCCGAGGCCAACCTGTCCCCTGACCTCCTGCTAGGTTTCCAAAAAAAGGGGGAGACCTAAGGGGGGGTACTGTCATGGGGGGCCGCGGGCCCCCGCTGCGCCCCGCGGTCGCCCCTCTGCCTGCAGGGCTCCTGGCGGGTGCCGCGGTGCCCGCGCCATCTCCTGCTTGCCCGGGCTCTCGGCGCGGGTGCCGGGGGCTGCCCGCGCCCCTCTCCTGCTGCCCGGGCGCCGGCACTTACCAGCCACGCTCCCGGGGAACGCTGCCCTGTTTTGTTTCCGGCCGCCGCGCGCGTGGCCCGTGTCCCCAGGCGCGCGCGCGACGGCTGGTCGGGATTTAAAGGGCCAGCGCCCCAGTAATTGGTAATTGCTGGGCGCTGGTCCTAGTTAAGGTACATGCCCCCAACACACCTTGCCAGTTCGTTGGTGTTTTGTCAGTTAGTCCTGAGTGTATTGAGAGTCTGTTCAGATCACCGTGTACCAGTCCGTTTGTTTCGTTCCTGACCTTGCCTGTTTGCCGCCGCCCTGACCGTCTGCTGTCTCTGACCACGAACCTCTGCCACCTGCCCTGACCTTCTGCCTGTCCCCGATACGCCTTCAGATTATGACCTTGTACCACGCATACCCCGGCCGCCATCGCTAGCAAGTCACGGTCAGGGGTAACGACTGGTAGCCTCACGCCGCAACAAGTCCATCCCGCTTTGCGGCGGGCCTGGTGAAAACTGGGGGCTACTTAGACTCCGTTCCTTGACGTGGCTTTTACGAACGCTAGCGGTGGTCCAGCGAATCCACCATACCCGTTACAACCATTCAGAAATTAACAGCTCAGAACGGTGATGTTAGTAGAGGCACGTGACTGCTGTGGCCAATCAGCGACCACAACATGATGTCCCCAGAAGTGAAGTGAAGGCATATCAACAGAGGGACATATTGCTAGAACCATGGACCGGGGGAAGGTGAGACCAAGGGTATTTTTGTTAAACATATTTTTGGGTACATTTTACGTACTGAAAAATAGACCCTAAAATGTATTTAACAATGTTCAAGTGGATACATTATTTCAAAAGTAAAATCGTATCTCATTGTGATTGTGTTTACATGCTTTTTTGTTTTTCGATAAGAGGATTGTTCAAAGAAGTGACATTTAAATTCTTGATCCAAATTTACGAATTGAAAAGCCCTTAAAACAATAGGGATACTTTTTTGCGTCAGAAAATGACCCAAAAATGTAACACTTGTGATCATTTTTGGATATTTTTAAAACCAATAGTTTTATGATTGCAAAAAACATTCCAAGACCCCCGTGTGAACTTTATCCTAAGTTTTTTCATTTTATTTTGGGGCCCTGGAAAGGGGCGTAACTGGGAAGCCGGGCCCCCCAAAGCAAACTTTTGGTGCCCCCCCCCCCCCACCCCCCCACCGAACTTTTAAAGGGCTTTTAAAGTCTGGTTACTAGATAATACAAGGGTCATTCCTCACCTAGATATCACCATCATTTTGCTACCAAAAAAAATCCCACTACACCAAGAAAAACATTACCAAATAACCCACTACATATGGACCTGATTATACCGCCAGAACATACCCAAATTACCATCACATGTGAATGAAAAAAAACCCCTGTCTTATTACTAAATAAAGACTTTTTTCGCGCTTTTAGTGGTATTCCAGTGTAGACAATGCCCTTCAAACGGTATATTACCCCCATATGTGCCCTTATTTGGTGAAACCCGGGGTTAAAAGCTCTGCAGACTGTTATTACCCCCAAATAGTCACTTTTAGGGGTAGATGGCTTGTACACAACTCGCAGCTGTTTATTCCCCATACAGGCCTATTTGGTGACCCAGTGTACACGGCTTTGCAGCATATAAGTGATTCGTGTTTTCATCTTTGTGACCCATAGATGACTTTTATCTATGGGTCGTTGACTTGCCCTTTTGTTCTGCATCCGCCCGACCACCATGATGACTCCCCCCCCCACTTGCCCCTGCAGATTTGGGGCACAAAAAATATTACAATCCTGACTTTTCCCGCACCTCCTCCTGCCCCCCCCCCCCTTTTACAAAAATCCCAGGGGGGGGGATGGGGACAGGCCCGCTTAGAGGCCCCGTTCCCCCAGAGGGGGGGGAGGAACAAGGGTTTCAAACCCCATATGGTGGGAAGTGGGTTTTTGGGGCTTTAAAAGGGTCAAATAGATAGGGAGGGTTTTTGGGGCCCATGGGGAGCCTATGGTGGCAGGGGTTAGGTTGCCATAGGGACCCTTAGGGAGGCAGGGTTTAGGGGGTTATAGGGGCCCTATGGTAGGGAGGCAGGGTTTTGGTAGTTTTAGGGGCCCCCTTGGTATACAGAAGGTTTAGGGGGGGATAAGGTATTAGGCGGGGAGGCTTTGGGGTAGATAGGCAGGCAGGGTTTATGGGGCTATGGGGGCTATATAGGCGGCGGGCTTTAGGGGGCTATAAGGAAAATGTAGGGGGCTCTAGGTATATGACATCCATAGGGGGAAAGGGTGATAGGGAGGCTAAAAGGGGGGATAAGGGCTTGATAGGCAGGGTTGGGGGTACAGGGGCTGGGAGGCAGGCTACAGGGGTAAAGGGGGTAGATAGGAGGGTATAGGGGGGATAGCAGGCTATAGGGGGTTACAGGGCTAGATAGGCACTTAAAAGGGGGTACAGGGGCTAGATAGGGAGGCTATAAGGGTAATGGCAGGATATAGGGGCTGAAAGGGGGTGATAGGAAGGCTATAGGGGGTAAGGGGTAATAGAGCTTAGGGCTACAGGGCTAGATAGGCAGGCTTAGGGGCACAGGGGCTAATAGGAGGCTTAGGGGGTCAGGGGCTAGATGCAGGGGGTAGGGCTACAGGGGGTAGATAAAGGCAGGCTGGGGCTAAAAGGCAGGGAGTGGAATTAAAAAAAAAAATCCTTTTTTACCTCGGCCGGGTCCCCCCCTGCGCCGCGCTCCGCCCCGGCTCGGCCGGGGGGCACTGATGTGATGTCACTGCACCTCCACATGATCACTGGGGGCGGCAGGGGGAAGTAGCAGAGCAGGCGCGCGGAGCTCCATTCGCTACCTCCGGGGGAGTGTTGCCTTGAACGCCCGGGGCCGGGGGGCCCGGGGCGTTTGAGGCGCAGCGCTGGGCCCCCTGCTCCGTGCCGCTGAGGGCTGTATGTTACTGCTGGCGGACACAGGGGGCATTACCGGAGGGCGGGTAGTTTGCAGCGCCCCCGGGCATGGGCCCCCCCCCGGGACATGGGCCCCAGGGGAGTGTCGTTTGCTACCCCGGTAAAATTCGCCCCTGGGCCCTGGAGCTATTTAAATAACTTTTTAATGAGGCAGACAACCCCTTTAACTTGATAATTATTGTGTTATTAAAGCTGCCTCAACTTTTTCAATGTTCTTCAATGGCTGTGGTTGTGTCATGAGATCAGATATCACAGCAATGAACCTTGGTGTCAACCTGATATGTAATTAGTATGGCCAAGTCAGCAGATACAGGGGTGGGGTGCAAATGTAACAAACTTGTGCTCTGTCTTTTGAGGATGGAAAAAGAGGCCCCTGCCACATTACTTTGTGATCGTCAGATGTACTATCACTTTTGAATAAAAGAATTGAAAGTAATGTTTCTATTATGAATATTACCTGAATGCATGCAGAAAAGAAACCTTAGTGGAGAATGACTCACAAGACCAATGGCAGAAGACACGAGTGGTTGTTACTAAAGAGCATGTTCCATAAATATGTATAAACTTCCACAGTTAAACACCCACTTCCACTTTTGAGAATTTTCTCCATTCTGTACAACCATTGGTGCATTTGTAAGCTCAAAGGGAAATGTGTGATATGAAAAGACTGAAAAAACACTTCAAAGACTTCTCTAAATTACCCTGGGAATAATTGGTTTCAACTTTCCTGCTGTCTTTATAATATTGTAGTTTCTCAGATTAGAACTGATATAACTTGACCTAAGTCAATTTCAACCTTTTTGTACTTAAAAACCCCAGTTGATCCAGAGAAAGGCAAAAAATATTCTTTAAATGGTAAAGACCCAATTCGCCATGAAGTGGAAAAAATTCCCTCTTGACCCCTGCAGGCAAACAGACATATCTCTGGACCAAAATGCAGCATTAAAACCAGCAACTCTATTGTGTTTTACAAGAAAGATATCTAACTAATGTATATATCGTAAATCTACTCACACTCTCAGCCATTGCCAAATCCAGAGGTAGCAGGTTCCATAACTTTACAATTGGAATCTGAAATAATGCTTGTGAACTTTGTCATGAATTTGCAGATGCAAGCCATACACCTTGATGTCCTATCCTCAGGACAGGCTACTAAAATTAGATTAGTGGGGGTCCAATTCCCAGGACCTTGCTGATGAGCTGATTGAAGCACTTCAGCCCTATCAATGCAGTCTGTTGTGGTTGCAGTACAGTGTATCACCACTAGTAAAATTATGGTGATTCTGACAATTTTGTAAGGCTGGTATCTCTGGAATTCCTTGAAAAAGTTAGCAGCCTAGCTATCACATTGACCCACACAGGTGCCATGGCTATCATACGCAAGAGGCTTGTGCAACTCCAAAAAATATGCTTAGGTGGGCCAGGCTGTGTTAGGAGATTGCCTATAGCAACACCATTGATTTAGGAAAGAGCTATTTAATATCTTGAGCACAACCTGGCTCACCATCCTCTTGGCCTTGCCAAAAGACTGTTGCATGTATACAACATTTATAAATTTCAAATGTCTATTTTATACCAGGGTGTCTACAACGTTTCTTAAAGGGGTTTTGCCACAAAGTAAAATTGACGTGGGAAGTTTACAAATGAAATAACAAACATTTTTACCATTCATTATTATTAAAAATTCTGGACCGTTTTTGATTTAGCTGCTCCTTTAGTGATCCATTGTTTACAGCTAGTCTCAAGGGGATACGACCAGGGTTGAAAGCTCCTCAGTCCTGGTCAGACATGCTCAGGCATCACTTCTCCTCTCAGGCAGCTACTGAGTGTTCAAACCCCAGGTGCTGTCATTCTACTACCGTTCTCTGTACTCCTTAGTATTTAGTCAAACAATGCAAATAAATTTAAAAAAGAAACCTCAATGAGGTCTGTGCATTGATAAAGAGAAAAAAACAACAACACAGGTTTGGTTCCTGCAGGGATTTGAACCTAGGACTCCTGTGCTGTGACACAAAAACATTACTTCTCAGCTACTCACAATGCTTTACATAAACAGACTTTTCTTTGACTACAGAGAGGAAAGGCCTGGTGATGTCATCCTGCTGAGTCACATGCTATGCAATTCAAAGAAATCACACAGGTTCCCTTCTGAGCACACAGAGCTGAAGAGCTGGATGCAGGATGTATGAAATTAGATCGTGGCAAAACCCCTTTAAGTTCAAGTGTCAATTTCCCAACTGGGGTACATGTAATCACTAAGCCTTGTGTATCTTTAAAGGTAAAAGTGATCTTCAAGTGTGTTATGCTAACCATATACAGTATACTCGAGTATAAGCCGAGTTTTTCAGCACAAAATGTGCTGAAAAGCCTTCCTCGGCTTATACTCAAGTCACCGTCCATATTCGGGCACTGCTAGTGGCCATGTCTTCAGCTGTATGCGACTCCTCTGGGAGCACATACAGCTGATTCCCGCGTTACCCGTCGGTGTCCAAGCGCTGCCATTGCCCAGGCGCCGTCGGGGATCTCTTCAGTTGTATGCGACTCAGCGCATACAGCTGAAGATACTATTGTGGAGCAAGAGTGAGCGTCCCCAGCTCCGCAATAGGACTCCAGAAGGCCGCAAGCAGTCTTGTGGACTTCCGGAGTATCCGGCACAGGCAGAATGCTGTCATTATGCTGCCTGCACAGCCTGATGGCATTTCACCGCTTGTGCCAGGATGAAGACACAACGCATCGGAGCAGCGGGGGAGAGAGGTAAGTACTTGTAATTTTTTTTTTTAAAACCCTTCCTATATCTGCCTATGAGAGACAAATACCTGACAATGGGGAACCTATACCTGCCTCTACCTGCCTATGAGGGACATATACCTTCCTATACCTGCCTATGGGATATCTATACCTGCCTATACCTGCCTATGGGGGACATATACCTGCCTATGGGGACATATACCTGCCTATACTTGCCTATGGGGGACATATAATTGCCTGTACCTGCCTGTAGTGGGACATATACCTGCCTTTACCTGCGAGCACCAAAAAAATTGAGTTTCGGCCGAACCCCGAATTTTGAGAAATTCGAGCTGAACGCCGAACCGAACGCCAAGCCGAATGCTCAACCCCATTAAAGTCAATGGGAGCTGATGTTTCAGGTTAATTTTTTTTTTTTTACTAACGCAGGTGAGGAGAAGTCGCAATTACCTTCCATAAGAGTAAATTGGATACATGGAACAACTTAGAGAAGACAATTTGGCTCGGGGGGGAGATAATTGACATGTCACTTTCTAGCGGCGTATACGCGCCGCTAGTAATGATTGTCTATGGGCCAACGAAGTGCCGGCCCCCCCGCTCCCACCCCGCCCCCGGCCACACGGCATAACTGCGGGGCGTAATTACGTCCCGCAGTTAACCCGTGTGAACATAGCCTAAGGCCATGTTCAGACGGCTTATTCAAGCCGTAATTGCGAGCCGGATTACGCTCGCAATTCCGGCTTGAATAAGGGGCGGGTGCGGGGCGGGGGCGCGGCCCGCCGGCCCCATAGACTTACATTATCCACGGCGCGTATTGCGCCTGGATAATGTGCAGGTGACTTTCTCCCCGCCCGGCGGATTCGCCGAGCGGGGAGGAGCGACGGAATCCACTGTTCTCTATGAGAACGGTGGATTACCATAATTACTGCGACGGATTGGAGCCGTACTGCAGCGCAAATCCGTGGCGGAGTACGGCGCCAATCCGTGGCGAAATAAGCCGTGTGAACACGGCCTAAGAGTCACAGAAAAAAAAATTCACAGGCTAAAATAATTAATTCCTTTCAATGGCTAACTGAAAAGATAGGGACAGCATAGCTATCGCAGGTACAGTGGAAGCAGCTGCTACAGGGCCCCTTTGACACACAAGAAGACACCAGTATTGGAGATGGCACATGGTAACTGGCAGGAGCCCCTTTTCACTTTTTTCACCTGGGCCCAAGAACATGGCATATATGTGGTGGCAGCAAGAACTTCCCAACTGGGAACATGGAGGTTCAGCTGGCAGGGCCGTAGTTATAGGGGGGGCAGTGGTAGCCAGGGCTGCCATCAGTCATCTATTAACCGTTTCAGGGCCCCATGCAGCGAAATCAAATGGGGCCCCCACCCATTACTAGATCCTATTTTTAACATATCATTTGGCCCCTTTTTGATTAGGGCCCCTGGCAGGAGTACTGCCCTATTGGCACCCCTGGCACCTCTTTTACAATATTACAAACGAGTTAATGCTGCAATATAGTGCACGGCCATACAACCATAGCCCTGGTATGAGGTATCATCTTCATAACCCCATAAAGCACACATTTATAAAGAAACACTTCAAGGCTTGGTATGATTTATATTATTTTCATTATATCTTCAGAAATACTTTACAATTCCATCAGGATACAAATTGCAACATAGTTTAAATATATAGAGATACAAAGTAGTAAACCTGGCGTGATGAACGAAGACTTAGTCCTCTTGTTCAGTCTTCCAACAAAGGGTGTAGGAAGACCCTGGGTCCTCGGTAATGGCGACCGGACCCTCAACAGAGTTGAAGCTTGAAAAAGGAAGTTGATATTCCGAAACGTCGCTAGGATGTGCGGGCTTTTACTTCAGCTCTGTTGAGGGTCCGTTCACCATTACCGAGGACCCAGGGTCTTCCTACACCCTTTGTTGGAAGACTGAACAAGAGGACTAAGGGCGACATGTATGAATCTCGCCGAGTCGGAGTGCACGTTTTCGCCAGTTTTCCGGCGAAATTTGCGCCTCATGTATGTCGGCGCTGAGGTGCGCTCATACATGCGGTGTAAAGTCCGCAGTGCCTCACCAGTGTGTGAGGCGCAGTGCGGGACTTAGGCGCAGTGCGGGACTGCACCTAAGATTCGCCGCCCGAGGAAGTGCGATCATACATGCCATGAAAAGTCCTCCGCGCCTCGCCAGTGTGTGGGGCGCAGTGCGGGACTTAGGCGTAGTGCGGGACTGCACCTAATATTCGCCGTCCGAGGAGGTGCGCTCATCCCTGCGGGGAAAAGTTTGCCGCGCCTCGCCAGGGGGTGAGGCGCAGCAGGGACTTAGGCGCAGAAGGGACTGCGCCTAACATGTATTCCGATTCGAGACAGGCTGGAAAACAGCAAAAATCATTAAAGATGTCCGTGCGGCATGGAGTATGAATCCAAAAATCGCCTTTATTAGGTGTAAAACATTCTCTGAGAAAGAGCTCAAACCTACTAAAAAAATACATAAATAAAATCACTTTCCAAAAATCAAGAACGGCGCTACATCGGGAATTTGGATATTGGTAATTGCCGGGAAATACAGTAATTCAAATTCTGTAAGCTATTCTCATTGGTCGGCAGAAACCAGCCAATCAGAATAGGAGCGACAGTGGACCATTATAACTAGTGTTGAGCAATTTTTATCGACAAAGTTGAAATCGGCAAGGTTTTTATGGTGATCGAAATTTCCAGATCTTTGCGATAAATTAAAAGGTTAAAATCTGTGCATCATCTATTAAGATCGCGCCTTTTTCGGCGCTTCCTGTAATTTTGGCGGCCAGCAAATCAGATTACAGAATAGAGCAGGGTGAGATGTGTGTGCGACGTCATGACTGGGAATGTGTATGGTTGCGATTGGCTGGAAAAATCACCTCGTTTTACATAGAACAGCGTTTCCTGTTTCAGCCTCAGTGTCTCTCAGCGTCTCATAGGGATAGGACCTGCGCTCTGCCTGTGGCCAAACAGCTCAGCGAAATTAGTCTATTTCTGCACAGAGAAACCTCTACTATTAGCTGTGATCCTTCCAATTTAGTTAGATTAGAGATTTGAAGATTTTATGTAGTTAGCTAGAGAATTTTTAAAGCAGCATCTCACGCTGTAAATTCACGGCGGTGGGAGCGGGGGGGGGGGGCCGCGGGCGAACACAGACAAGCTCTATCTATAAAGAAACACTGGATAAAGTTCACCAAGACTTAGTGTAGACATTGTAGTGAATATCTTTATTATTAACAGTTTGCTATTGAAATATTTCCTGGATATTGGGCAGCCTGAACTTATATTGGATACACATCATTTCTAGTAACTGCAGGTCCAACTCCACTTTTATTATCAGTATACATTTCAGATAGGTGTTCATTTTCAATTTTACCCATTACACCTGTGACTGTTGATATATCCACCTTGCAGTTAAATTACAATCCAGCAATCTTGTAGTCAGCACAGGTTGTTTGTTGCCAAAAATACTGTGTATCGCACGAAAAAAATCACAGTTACGTGTTTTTTTTTCTTTTCCCCACCCAGCATTGTTCATTGACGCAGCATCTATGTAAATCTTAAAACAGCAATTCTATATTCACCACAGGTGAATTGAAGGTGCAAAATATATCGTTTATTATACAAAAACATAACAGTTACGTGTTTTTTTGACTTTTGCGCACCCAGCATTGTTCATTGACGCAGCATCTACGTAAATCTTAAAACAGCAATTCTATATTCACCACAGGTGAATTGAAAGGTGCAAAAAAATACCGTTTATTATATCAAACATAACAGTTACGTGTTTTTGGACTTTTGCACACCCAGTATTGTTCATTGATGCAGCATCTACGTAAATCTTAAAACAGCAATTCTATATTCACCACAGGTGAATTGAAAGGTTCTGTGACTTTTATAACCTAAGTGTTTTGCCTAAGATGTAGCACGTATCCATTTGACTGTTGTGGATGTTAATTTCAGCTTCTCCAGCCTTGTTTGGGTGTAATAATGAAGGTGTTGTTGCTCTCCCATAGACTTTAATGGTCATTGCTCATAATCGACGCTCACTATCGAAAATCCTTATCGATAGCGGCCGACTATCGACTATCGATCGATCTCGATAGCCAACGCAATCGCTCAACACTAATTATAACCTATGGAGAAGTATTGACCAATCAAAATCAAAGGCGGGACAGTTCAAAATACAGTAAAAATGCAGAAAAGAGCTGATTGGTTGAGCTAGCTGGGACTTGGCTATCTCGGCCAATCAGAGCGCGAGCTACTTGTCTCATTGTAGTCTATGGAGAGATCGGGGCAATTAAATCTCGGCTCTCAGCGCCGTGCGGCATGGAGTATGATTAAAAATATCATTTTTATGAGTTTTATAATATTCTCTGTAAAAGAGGTGAAACCTTCTATAAACCTAAATCAATCGAATCCCTAACAACGCGTTTGTCGCCGAGACCGGCGCTACATCACGAATTGGGATATAGAGAATTGCCGGGAAATACAGTAATTCAAATTCTGTAAGCTCTTCTCATTGGTCGGCAAAAACCAGCCAATCAGAATAGGAGCGACAGTGACCCATTATAAGCTATGGAGAAGTATGGACCAATCAAATGAAAAGGAGAGACAATTCAAAATACAGTAAAAAAGGCAGAAAAGAGCTGATTGGTTGAGCCCAGGTGGCAGATATGAATCCACCAATCATATGTAGTGCGTCTATTTCGAATGGAGAAAGAAGGGCGCGATAGAAGGGCGCCCTAAAAGTTATTACTGTGTATGGGAAATATTCTAGTACTATGATTGGTTGGGGGGAAGAGGGGCTCGTCCTGCTTAGCCAATCAGCAGCTGAGCTACCTTCTCATAGAGATCTATGCGATTTGTGATTGGCTAAGTTAAAAGAGGCGCGGTTATTTGAACCAATAGGAGAGCGAGCAATCTGGAATAAAACTGTACATGCCCGAAAAAAAATGTTAACACTCCTGAAGTTGTACCGATCTGTATATAAAATGAACAATAATATGGGGGTAATGGAAAAAAAAATATTAATTCAATAAATTTATTTTTATTTCTTTATTACTTTATTTTCGCTACACCCATACTATTGATCCTTGGCTAACGTAAATAAAGAAATAAAAATGAATTCATTGAATCCCCTGCGTCCGACAGGGGATTCGAGCCGGTGAGGCGCTGAATACGCAAGAAATCCCTATCATACATGTCGCCCTAAGTCTTCGTTCATCACACCAGGTTTACCACTTTGTATCTCTATATATTTAAACTATGTTGCAATTTGTATCCTGATGGAATTGTAAAGTTTTTCTGAAGAGATAATGAAAATGATATAAATCATACCAAGCCTTGAAGTTTTTCTTTATAAATGTGGACCTCCTTTACAGTAGCCTGACCCCAAAACCAGCAAAAATGACCTTTTGGACACCCAGAAAATTTGATGACGCAGCAACGCTGACAGTCGAGCCGAAGCAGGGTGCAAACGGCGGAAGTGTGAGCTAAGACCTCAAGCCTGCCTCAGGACACAGTCAAGACCCGGGTAGCGCTTGAGAAATTTCTGACTATACGAGAGAGCTTGCCCCTCCATATAAAATTCGAAAAATGCCTTACATAGCACCATCACATCCTTATGCTTAAGCAACAATGGAATATTTTGCAAAGGATTTTGTGACATTATGCTATAAACTCATAGGGAATGAGCTCAAGAAGCTCAGGTTTCTTTCCATGAGTGCGGACAAAGTGAGCTTCTCTTGGTTCAGCTGGCTGATGCTTCAGTTCCACCCAGGTGCCCTTCTCCCTGTCTCGTTTTTCTTCCTCTCGTTTTCCTTGACACGCTGGAGGAAACTATCTCTTGGAGTGGCGAATGTGCTCCACATGGACGTTGATTCGTTTGGCAAGGATTTTGCCCTTGATCTGCTTGTTTACAATTGTACCCACAGCATGCAGTGTAACAATGTAGATCCTGCCAGTCTTGCCATGATAGCATTTATGTGGCATGCCTTTTTGTATGGTGTCCATACCCTTAATGTACACAAAGTCACCCTTCTAGTAGATGCGCATGTATGTTGACAAAGGCACAGCTCCATGTTTACGGAAGTGTCTGGAGAACATATACTGGTTTCCACGCCTTTTGCCTCTTGTGTTTGTCATTTTCGCACCTTAAAGATGGCGAGTCTAGCGGAAAGAGAGGGACCAGCTTCCTTCTCTTCCTCTGAGGGCATCAGCGATTAGGTGTCAGAGCAGACAAAATCATCCTCTTTGGCCACTTGATCTTTTGAAATGCCTTCTGACCCCAACCGTATTGTGTCATCAAAGAGCTGTTCAGAATATGGATTATCTAGTGTGGTGTGTTTGCTTCAGTTTGGAATGATGATGATGACGATATTTGTGTCAGTGACTGAGAGGAAGAGGAGGTAAATCCGCTGGATGCAGGGTGTGTTAACCACTGAAGAACAGATTGGCGCTATTCAGAAATGAGACGCACAGGGAACCAACCAAGTGATGACGGCCGACGGTCCTACAACTGACGTGTGCCCTTGTGTGTTGTCCGGAAACCCGGGAAAGGGAGTCCCCTTTTTTCCCGATCCCAGCTACGTCTACACCCTCTTGGGGTCATTACCCCTAGTTTTATTTTTTTCAAAAAATAAAATACAAAAAAAGGTAAAAGTTTTTTTCACAGTCTTTTTATTAAAAAAGTGTATCCAAAAAGACAACAAATAAAAGTTTCTTTAATCCCTTAATTCCAACTGGCAACTTGATTAGAAATATAATTTTTTATTGGGAAATATCTGTGAAATGGGGTCTTTGGAAAGGGACCCTGACAGAACACTGCAAAATAGAACTTTTGGGAATCCCCAAAATGTGCTTTTAGAATTACTATTAAAAATAGTTTCTTTCTATGGAATATTGTATGGTGTTTTGGGAAAACCCCTGGCTGCAACAGGGGCAACAGAAGTTTTTTGAGGCCCAAAGTTTGGCTACCAAACGTTTCAAATAGTTTTCTTTCTAGGGAAATATCTGGAAACGGTGTCTTAGGGAAAGAACCTGAAAACACTGCAAAACAGAATTTTGTGAATTCCCAAAAAAATTTTTGCAGCAAAAAAAATAGTTTTAAAAATAGTTTTTTTTTGGAATTTTGTGAAAAGTGCTTATGGAAAAAAACCCCTGACAGAAACATGCAAAACAGAACTTTTGGGGAACCCAAAAAAATTTGTGCTGAAAATGCTATTAAAAAATAGATTTCTTTCTGGGGAATTTCCCGTAAAACAGTATCTTATGGAAGAACCTGGCGGCAACAGTGCAACACAGAAGTTTTCTTGAACCCCAAACGTTTTGTCCCAAATAGATTAAAAATAGATTTTTTCTTGGAAAATCTGTAAACGGTGTTTTTTGGTAGAACGGGAAAAACACTGAAAACACTTGCATTTTTTTCTATGGCAGTTTTGTGATGCGTTTCTGCAGGGGCTGGACTCCAAAAAAGGGAAATGAACTTTGGGGGCACTTGTTTTAGATGGGAAAAATGCGCAGCTATCAAAATATTACTTAAAAAACCTATACAAAACCCCCCTAATTTTTGAGGTATGATTCCCTAAGTAGCTGCCCCCCCAAAAACTAATTACAGTTTTTCCTGTGTAAATCGCTGAAAACGGTGTTTCTCCCTGCTAACAAAAAAGCCAAAAGGGCAGAGTGTTTTCCCTACAGAGTAAGGTCAAAAAGGGGCGTTACAGAAAATCGAAAAATACAAATAAAAAGGTAAAGTGATTTTAGAAAGCCAATGAGATCCTCCCCCCTATGTGGTGACAGTTTTCCCCCTCCCCCCCCCCCCTCTGTGTTTCACTGGTTTGGCTTTTAGTCGACAAAGTTAAAAATGGGACGGTTTTTAGGTTGATCAAAAATTTTCATCACACGAATTTTGGGGAGAATCTGCGCATAATCTATTACTATCGCACCACGGGCTTCCTGTCATTTTGGCGGCCAGCAAATCAGCTTAGAGCAGGGTGAGCTGGGTGTGCGACGTCATGACTATGATGTGTATGGTTGTCATTGGCTGGAAAAATCACATGACCTCGTTTTGCATACAACAGCGTTTCCTGTTCATCATCAGTGTTTCAGTGTCTCTCATTAGAGCAAGGGCATTGAAGATGAAATGTGCCTGGATCATTCAGCATGTTAATGATCCCAAGCACATCACCAGGACAATGAAGGAGTGGCTTCATAAGAACCATTTCAAGGTCCTGGCATGGCCTAGCCAGTCTCCAGATCACAGCCCCATAGAAAACCTTTGGAGAAAGTTGAAAGTCTGTGTTACCCAGCGACAGACCCAAAACATCACTGCTCTAGAGGAGATCTGCATGGAGGAATGGGCCAACATACCAGCAACAGTGTGTGTCAACCATGTGAAGACTTACAGAACACATTTGACCTCTGTCATTGCCAACAAAGGATATATAACAAAGTATCGAGATTAACTTTTCTTATTGACCAAATACTTATTTTCAACCATAATTTGCAAATAAATTCTTTCCAGACCAAACAATGTGTTTTTCGGGATTTGTTTTCTCATTTTGTCTCTCATAGTTGGGTTTTATCTATGATGTCAATTACAGGCCTCTCTCTTCTTTTTAAGTGGGAGAACTTGCACAATTGGTGGCTGACTAAATCATTTTTTTCCCCACTGTACCTGCCTATACCTGCCTATGGAAGACATATACCTGCTTATACCTGCCTATGGGGGACATATATCTGTCTATACCTGCCTATGGGGGACATATACCTGTCTATACCTGCCTATGGGGGATATATACCTGTCTATGAGAAACATATACCTGTCTATACCTGTCTATGGGGGGACATATACCTGCCAATGTGAGAAATATACCTGCCTATTCCTGCCTTCCTATACCTGCCTATAGGGAACATATACCTGCCTATTCCTGCCTATGGAGGACATATACCTGCCTATACCTGCCTATGGGGAACTTTAAAGTGCCTATATCTGCCTATACTTGCCTATAGGGGACATTAAACTGCCTATACCTGCCTATACCTGCTTATGGGGGACATTAAACTGCCTAAACCTGCATATGCATTTTATTGTTGTCCATTTTTATTTTTGAAATTTACCAGTACCCGCTGCATTTTCCACCCTAGGCTTTTTTCGAGTCAATACGTTTTCCCAGTTTTTGTGGCAAAATTAGGTGACTTGGCTTATATTCAGGTCGACTTATACTCGAGTATATATGGTATAACTGAACACAAACGGATATCCGGGCGTGGATCCCAATCGGGACCTGCGCCACCAAATACTCCCGAGTCCGGTTCCGGTAAAACAACTATGTTTATTGCAGACGGTTAAAACAGCACTCCGGCAACAACTCTCGTGATGAAACGACAAACGCGTTTCCAGCAATCTGCCCTTGTTCACTGTTATGACATCCTGTTTCTCACCTGTCTTATAAAACTAAATTAAAACCAATCACCTTCGATTTGCCCGACACGCGTTTGTTGTTTCATCATCTGTGTGCATGAGTGTTGTTGCCGGAGTGCTGTTTTAACCGTCTGCAAATAAAATAGTTTTTTTTACCGGGGAAACCCCCACTCGGGGAAATATTTTGGTGGCGCAGGTCCCGATTGGGTCCAAGCCCGGATATCCGTTTGTGTTCAGTCGTATTCCCGCTTGGCCGGCGGTGAGCCCGGAGGGGTAAACTACTATACAAGGATCCTCGGCTAAGAAGCAATAGACAAGTCTGCGGCAAGGTGAGCTGTACCTTTTCTATTTGAAATTATCACATGTGTGGCCGTTTATCACAGCTCACCGAAGGACATTTACCTATACACTCTATTATACATATGAGGATACTGTAGCAGCCATTAACAGCACTACCATTGGGCACAAACTCTGAGACACACAGCACGGCCTTTTTCTACCAAAAAATGGCAACAGACAGAATGGCAAAACTAGCCGCAGTGTTTAACAACATGCAAACCCACACCGATAAGAACATGGAATGGAAACGAGCATTCTCAGACCTAGAAAAGGCCAAAACAAAAGAGTTAAAAATATGGTGGGATCAGCAGACTCTAAGGACATACCTAGAGAGGAAAATCATACCCAGAGGGTTAAGAATAAAAGAACTCCCGTCATTTGAAACAACGGAAGAATTCATATCCAAGTGGAATAACATATTGTCAGATTGCTCATTGGCGCTCGTTAAATTAATAGTAGAATGGGAAACGGAGAAACTCAAGGAAATTGATATAAAAGTTAAGGAGTTAGAATGCATAACAAATACATTCTCGAAGCTGCCAGATTTTAACACAGCGCAAAAACAACTTCAAGAGACCATAGATAAAGCTGAGCAAATTATAATGGAGAACAAGAGAAGAAAATACAACAGAGATACGGAGGATTATAGTCAGGATAGGGTGTATACCTGGACTATAGATAAACAAAGCTTTACTCCAAGATCCATTCTCACGAAAAAAAGAAGCGCTAGATACAACAGAAAGGTTAGCTTCTCAGAGATAGAAAGCACAGACAGCGGTAACACAGATAATGAGGCACAGGAGGAAGACACAACAAACACAGAGGAGCCTGAGAAACGAAATAAGGAGATCTCAAAAAATGAAAGAGCAAGGCCAAAAAAGGACTGGGATACACCAAGGAAGTCCATGAGGACATTTGCGCAGAAGAAACCCATATACAAAATTTAAAGGACAACACACAAGTAGTGGTCCTGAAGCCCACCGTCCTGACCAATGCACAATTGGAGGTGCTTAAACAAGGACTCAATTTTGTACCAATACAGGACTTTGACATGTTTGACACAATTGTCGACACTAATAAATTTGTGAGACTGCTAACAGTAAAATTGCATTTTCAGGATGTAGAAGAGAAGGAGGATCTAAATAGACGACAGGACAGAATAGTTAATGATTATGAAACTCTGCAATTTCGTGAACAATTAGCCCTTAGAACATTACAGGATTTAGAAGTAGAAAATACAAGGAGTGAAATAATATTCAAGGGAGATTTAGGAGTCCATCACGACATGCCCAACCCCAAATTTTATCCCATGCAAGCTAGGACACCTGCTCTGGAATATTTCCAGAATGCAATGGAACGAGATCTAAGGAAATTACAGGAGAAAAATCGTAAGTCCAAAAAATATGGTAAAGGCCACAATAATCTAACATGGTCCCAAGTTTAGGCTATTAAGGAATTAAAAGCTAACCCAGATATCATAATTAAAAAGGCGGACAAAGGGGGGGCTACTGTCGTGATGGACTCCGCTCTCTATACAGGACAGGTGTATAAAATATTGAATGATGGGGGCACATATCGTAAACTGCAAGAAGATCCAACAAAACCATTGCAGTCTAAATTAAAGAGATTACTGCAAGAGGGTGTGGCCTTGGGAGTAATCAGTGAAAAACAAGCCAAATTCCTCTACAGAGAAGAACCAGTAACACCCATTTTCTATGGAGCACCAAAGGTGCATAAGGAAGAATTCCCACCGGGCCTACGCCCTATAATATCAGGAAATGATTCACTTAACGAGGGTCTGAGCAACTGGGTGGATAAATATCTACAACCAGTTGTTCAACAACTGCCTGTCTCTATCAAAGACACACAGTCAGTCCTCAGCATATTTTCAGGCAAACAGTGGAGAGAAGACTACACATGGGTCCGGTGTGTGGTGGGGTTGTATGTGATACCCCCCCAAGGACCACTCACCCCCAAAGTGGCCTTGGGAAAAAAAATTTTTTTGTGGGTGTTTTTTGGTTTTTTTTGGGTTTTTTTTCCCCCCCCCCCCCCCCCCCCCCCCCCCCCGGGGGGGGAAAAAAACAACCCCCCAATTGGGGGGGCATGTGTGTCTACAGCCAATTTTTTTTTTAAATTTTAACAAAATGATTTCAATTTAAAATTCACGGGTCCATGGAACAGTGAAAGTATATCGTTCTTGGACATCAACCTGAGGGGTGACAGAGATACAGGAAAAATAGTAACTATATTATATCAAAAACCCAATGCAGGTAACTCCATTTTAAGGGCTAACAGCTGCCACAGTGAAAACACCAAAAGGGCTATACCCTACGGGGAATTTGTATGAGCGAGGAGAATATTCACACTTAACGAAGACTACAAAGAAGCAGTTGCACACATAGAGACAAGATTAATGCAGAGGGGATATAATAAAAAAGATATAAGTAAAGCTAAAAACAAAGCTCGACAGATGACACAAGAACAGTTACTTAAAAAGGAAAAGAAGCAGGAATATAAAAAAGATAAAGTAACTTTTTCCACTAGATACAGCAGAAATTACAAGGAAGTTAAATCAATCTTCAGAAGAAATATTAATATCTTGCAACAGGATGAAAACCTGGCAGAGATCCTCGACAAGGGAATACAGGTGGTACCTAGAAGAGGCAAAACCTTGGGTAACTTCCTATCCCCTAGTGTACACATTTCTAGACAGGAGAATAAGGGAAAAATTTGGTTATCCCAAAAGGGTTTTTTTTTAAATGTGGGGGTGTTCGCTGCAATGCTTGTGATAAGGCTTCCAAAACCACTGAATTTACAGATACCCAGAAACAACATAAATATGACATACGCCAATTTATCAATTGTAATAGTCATCATCTAATATATGTCATAGAATGCATAATATGTCAAAAAAAGTATGTGGGAAGTACCATTAGAAAACTCAAAACCCGTATTATGGAACACATCTCGAGTATAAAGAAAAATCAGGGACAGATGTCGGAGGCAGCTAAGCATTTTTTAGACTGCCATAATGCAGATTTGTCAGGATTTAGGTTTTATGCCATAGAAACAGTGCCACGTCCCTACAGAGGAGGCAATTGGACTAAAGTAATCGCAGAAAAGAGGTAAGTGGATAAATGAGATTAGGTACAGGAGACGGAAGGTCTCAACTACGGAACAGACATGCTATATTTTATTAAAGGTAGGGCATGCAGAAACTAGATATTTAAAATATATAATTTTCAAACTTTAATATATTATATAATGCCATCGTTCTGCTCTGGTAAGTCCCAAAAATGGAGTTTATAAAGCAAATATCTATTGGCAGCGCTGCATGCCTAAACCCCCCAGTAAGGGTTAAAATAGGTGGGGTTTCACTATCATCATTGTTGAAGGGTCATGTGCTCAAAAAATTGAAGGTGATTGGTTTTAATTTAGTTTTATAAGACAGGTGAGAAACAGGATGTCATAACAGTGAACAATGGCAGATTGCCCGAAACGCGTTTGTCGTTTCATCACCTGTGTGCACGAGTGTTATTGCCGGAGTACTGTTTTAACCGTCTGCAATAAACATAGTTGTTTTACCGGAACCGGACTCGGGAGTATTTGGTGGCGCAGGTCCCGATTGGGATCCAAGCCCGGATATCCGTTTGTGTTCAGTCGTATTCCCGCTTGGCCGGCGGTGAGCCCGGAGGGGTAAACTACTATACAAGGATCCTCGGCTAAGAAGCAATAGACAAGTCCGCGGCAAGGTGAGCTGTACCTTTTCTATTTGTATATATGGTATATATGAAAAAAATTACTAAAAATACTTCTGGTGACTGCCACATTGTCAAACAGAGAAATAACCCCACCACAGTTTAACATCATTGGCAGGATCCTCAGACAAAATGTTACAGCCAACAGCAAGCACTAGTGAAGGTAGCTTTCTGAACTTTTCTGGGAAAATTTTCACCTGAAATGACATAAACAATGACTGAAAAAAATAATTTCTGTGTTTCTAAACAGATGCCTTAGCATGACCTTAAGAGGGCTGTGCATTGAAGGCATGGCAGAGATATGGATGAACTGAATCACATTTCCAGAAAGGAATGGTCTAAAATTCTTTCTCACTGTTTAACAAATCTTACCTACATCCAAAGGAAACATTTGGTGGAGGTAATTGCTGCTATAAAGGAATCTACATGGAATTCAAGTTCTCACTGACCCTTTTCCCTGCATTGTGGATGTTTATGAATTGTGCTTAATCTAGGCAATTCTAATGGTTCAATTTATTTTTTCAGCTGTGTGTGTCTGCCTGTAAGTAATACTTATTTACGTTCTTGTGCATTATAAAGTACTGTAATATTATGTTGCACAACAATCCATATTTCTGACCTTAGATTTAAACTTTGTATCAGGGACAGCTCTCCAAATATAGAAGCAAGAAGAAGTCAGTGGAATACACATTTGTATATATTCATAGTTTTAGTTCATTAGGAGAAATATCCTGGAAAAAATGATGTGCATATTAGTCATGAGGGCCCACAGATATGCCAGGATATGCTCACAGATAAGCCTCTTCTAAAGATGATGCACAAGAGAGCCCACAAACAAGTTGCCAAATTCAAGCTGCCTCAGGACATGTATTATGGGAACCATGTCTTGTGGTCTGATGAGAGCAAAATAAATTTATTTGATTTAAATGGTGTCAAGCTTGGGTGGTGGCAACCAGGTAAGCAGTACAAAGACATGTGTGTCTTGCCTACAGTCAAGTATGGTGGGTTTAAGGGTTTGCGGTGCATGTGTGCTGCCAGCTATGGTGAGCTAAAGTTCATTGAAGGAATCATAAATGCCAACATGTACTGTGACACAATGAAGCAGAGCATGATCTCCTCACTTTAAAAACTAGGTCGCAGGGCAGTATTCCAACATGATAATGACACCAAACACACCTCCAGATGAACACTGCCTTGCTAAAGAAAATGAGGGTGAAGGTGCTGGACTGGCCAAGCATGTCTTTAGACCTAAACCCTATTGAGAATTTGTGGGATATCCTCAAACGGAAGGTGGATGAGCGCAAGGTCTCTAACCTCCACCAGCTCTGTCATGTCATGGATTAGTGGAGGAGGATTCCAGTGGCTGCAACCTGTGAAGCTGCATTGAACTCTATGCCCAAGAGAGTTAAGGCAATGCTGGAAAATAATGATCACACAAAATATTGACACTTTGGGCACAATTTGTCCATTTTGATGTAGGGGTGCCCTTACGTTTTTGCCAGCATTTTAGACATTGATGACTGTGTGTTGAGTTAATTTGAGGGCACACCAGATTAACAATGTTACACAGGTTGTACCCTGACTACTTTACATTGTATCAAAGTGTCATGTCTTCAGTGTTGTCCCATAAAATATATAATACAATATTTACAAAAATGCAAAGGGTGTACTGACTTTTTTGAGATACTGTAAATTAAAGTCTGTGCAGCCTTAGAGCCTAATATTTTTTCTACAACAAAAAAAGCTGTTTCTCATAGTCAAATGAGTACATCAGAAACAACCTGCTGATGTCAAGGTGCCAACTTCCAAATACCACTAATAACCAATGTCTCTTTGACCTCACACTCTTCATATATGAATGCATTGCTGAATACTGTTGCCATAGTAGATAGTCCAGTATCGCCAGTAATTCAGCGCTCCATAAGACCCAATGCTGGATTATCTGAATATTATTGTATATATTTTTGGAGGTTGTATGTCTCTTTTTACCCATATACTGTACTAGAGTTCTGGTAACTTCAATACTGTGTACAATTATTAATGTCAATGTGGTATCTAATTTAAGTATGAGGACTGTGCTCATGCCAACCTGGCCAAGTCAAATGCACCTCCCATTTTAATATGGTCACACCAGTATTTTCCATGAACAGATGCTGTATGAAGTACCGTATACTTAAATTGATTACTCTTATACTGTAGTGAACGCACAGACATGATTGAAAAGTTCTCAGCCGTTTTTCTTTAAATCTTCTCTATAAAGAATTTTTTTTCTTACTTGTGACAAATCCAGTTTATGAGTGGTAACTCCACTAGCTCACTATTGGGTTTGGCAGAGGCTAGATTGGGAAAGAATCTAAGAGCGACATGTACATTACACACTGTTCAACATAGATTATATTACACCATAACCCAGAGATTATTACATTACACACTGCACCCCCAGAGATTACATTACACACTGTTCAACAGAGATTATATTACACCATACCCCAGAGATTATTACATTACACACTGTACCCCAGAGACTTCATTAGACATAGTACCCCAGAAATTGTTTGTGTATATATACATATATTGAACACAGACACACTACACACTTAGGGTAGGTTCACATGATGTTTTTTTGGCAATGACAGTGTTGTTTCCTTGTGGGAATTTCGGCGATTGCAAAAACTGAATTCCGATGAGCAAACGACCCAAACTGCCCATGGCAGATTCTGCCTCCTATCCTTTAATGCTATTAGTACGTAAAACGCCTTGAAGAATTCTTTATAGGCGCTGACAGTACCCGGGGAAAATACTCAAGTAAAACCAGTGTCACCTAACTATGACACTGATTTTACATAGGCTATAATGTGAATCAGTTTCCTGTCAGATTAGACACTGGTTCTGAGGCCGATCCAGCACTGAATCCGCCCCATAATCATCATTCATATCTTACGTGTGAACGTACCCTTAAGGTGTGTTCACACGTTGTATAGTGGGGCGTACTGTGCGCTCTGCTATATGCCAGGTGATTTAGAAGTACACGCTGGCCAGTCTGTACTGCTGCGGCCCCATTCACTTTCATTTTCCCCGGAACATAAGTGCAGGAAATAAGTGACATGCCCCTTCTTTCTCCCAGCGTGCAGTACGTCGAGGAAAATGAAAGTTAATCATATCTTTCAAAGAGAGCTATGAATTACCATAGGTACAGTCCATACTTCAGGGCATCTTGCAGCACAATTACGCCCTGAATTACGGACCACAAAGACGTCATGTGAACATATCCTTTAATTCACACCAGAAACACATTGCTTCTGTGTGTAACATCATGGGAAAGTCTAAAGAAATCAGCCAAGATATCAGGAAGAGAATTGTGGTCTTGCACAAGTCTGGATCATCCTTGGGTACAATTTCCAGATAATTGAAGGAGCCTGGTTCATCTGTATAAACAATTATACACAAGTACAAATAAGATGGGAATGTCCAGCCATCATACCACTCAGGAAGGAGATGGGTTCTGTGTCTCAGAGATTAACTTGCTTTGGTCTGACATGTGCATATCAACCAAAGAACAAAAGCAAAAGACCTTGTGATGATGTTGGTGGAAGCTGGTAAGATTGTGTCTTTATCCACAGTGAAACAAGTACTGTACCAACATGAGCTGAAAGGGCACTCTGCCAGGAAGAAACCTATAAAAGCTAGATTAATGTTTGCAAATGCAGACAGGAACAAAGCTACATTTTTGGAGACATATTTTGTGGTCTAACTAAACTAATATGTAACTGTTTGGCCATAATGACAATTGTTACGTTTGGAGGAAAAAGGGAGAAGCTTGGAAGCCTAAGAACTCCATCCCAACTGTGAAACACGGGGGTGGCAGCATCATGTGGTAGGGGTGTGGTGCTGCAGGAGGGACTGGTGCACTTCACAAACTAGATGGCAGCATGAGGAAACAAGATTATATGGCAATACTGAAGCAACTTCTCAAGATATCATCCAGGAAGTTAAACCTTGAACAGAAATGGATCTTCCAAATGAACAATGACCCAAAGCATATTGCCAAACGGATTACAAAGTGGCTTAAGGGCAAAGCTGAAAAGGCAGGTGTGAGCTAGGCAACCTACAACCATGGCTCTTTTACACCAGCTCTGTCAGGAGGAATGGGTCAAACTTTCTACGAACTATTGTGAAAAGCTTGTGAAGGATATTCAAAATGTTTGACCTAAGTCATACAGTTTAAGGGCAATGCTACCAAATACTAATGAAATGTATGTAAACTTTTGACTTTGAAGAAAGTAATAAAATGTTTTAAAAAATTCTCTCTTATTATTCTGGCATTTGGCAAATATAAGTAATTTTGGAAATCGTAATTGACATAAAACGGGTAAGGTTTATTCTGATTTCATGTCAGATAGTGAGAAAAATATGCATATGTGTCTTTATTAGTGATGAGCGATTACGTTGACTATCGTCATCGGGTCGATAGTCGATATCGGCAGTTATCAAGATGATTTCCAATAGTCGATAATAGATTATCGCCGATGACCATTAAAGTCTATGGGAGAGGAACAACACCTATATTCTTACACCCAAACAGGGCTGGAGAAGCTGGAATTAAAATCCACAACAGTAAAATGGATACGTGCTACATCTTACGCAACACGCATAGGTCATAAAAGCCACAGAAAGAAAATCACAGACCATTCACTATCCCTGTCTTGTACCACAGCATGACCCTTAAACCTGCATGACCCACAAATTAAAAAATGCCAGAAGGCAGTATTATTTGAACCATCATTTTACTTGAACTGGACATTGACTATCCCTGTCCTGGAACGCAGTACGACCCTTAAACCTATCTGACCCCCAGATTTAAAAAGTGCCGGAAAAAGGATCTTTAACACCATTTGTTAACTGGACATTGACTTATGTCACAGCATGACCATTAAACCTGCTGCCAAGTTAAAAAGTGCCGAAAAGGTCTTTAACCACCATTTTAGTTATGACATTGATATACCGGTTCTGTACCACAGTATGACCATTAAACCTGTCTGACCCCCAGATTAAAAAGTGCCTGAAAAAGGAGTCTTTGAACCACCATTTTAGTTGAACTGGACATTGACTATACCTGTCCTGAGCCACAGCATGAGCCCCAAACCTGCATGACCCCCAGATTAAAAAAGTGCCGGAAAAAGGAGTTTTTAAACCACCATTTTAGTTGAATGGTATTGACTAAACCTGTCCTGGACCGCAGTATGACCTTAAACCTGTCTGCCCACAGATTAAAAGTCCCGGGAAAAAAGGATTTTTTCAACCCCCATTTTTTTAACTGAAATTGACTATACCTTTTTCTGTCCCACAGTATGACCATTAAACCTGTCGGGCCCCCACATTTTAAAAAGTCCCTGAAAAAGGGGGTTTTTGAATCACCATTTTAGTTGAACTGGACATTGATATACTGTCCTGGGAAACCCTTAATCTGTTCAAGTTTTCCCTGTACCCCCCCTTGTAAATTCGGGGAAAATTTTTGTATCAGCTATTTGTCATGCAAGTTTTTTGTAGTTTAATTTAGAAAACAAATTTTTAAATAGAAGGAAACCCACCACGTCTTTGTTTTTTTTTTTTTATTGTTTTTAAGGGTTGTCTCCTAAGGATTTTGCTATTTTTAAAGATCTTGCAAAAACAAGTCATTTTGCAATATGTGTCCTTTAAACAGTGTCTCCCTATTCATGTTTTTAAGGATCATCCCCTTGAGCCACTTTTGACAATGTGAAGAACAAATGTCTGTTGAACCACTTTTTTTTAAAATAGGCCCTGTAGTATAGCTGCTTTCACAGCAAAATGCCCCAAAATTCAAAACAGACCCATGAGCCTTTTGACATTTGTGAAAAAAAAATGTTGTTAGAAAAAAAAATTTTTTTTTAGAATAAAGCTGTAGTTTGTCTTTTCAAAAGCAGCATGCCCCAAAAAACTTATAAAATGACTTTCAGCCATTGTAAAAATTGTGGGGGGAGAAATGCCACTTAGAAGCCACTTTTTCTGTTCCAAAGGCCCATGATTAAGCTTTATGTACAAACATGACCCCAAAAATTAAAAATATGATTCTAGCCACTATTAAAAATTGTGGGAGAAATGAACAAGAAGCCAATTTGTTCCAAAGGACTTGTTTATAGCGTATCTATAAAAACATGCCTAAAAACCCTTTGAAAATTCAAAAAAATTCTAAAGAAAAGTGAGTAAATGGAAATAGGTTTTGTTATGAAACCTTGGGTCTTTTAAAATCTCCACACCGCAAAACCAGCAAAATTATTTTTGGGGAATGAGAATAAAAATTGCAGTAAGAAATGATTTTTTTAAAAAAAACATTTTTCAAGAGGACCATTTCTGTTTGAAGGGAAATGGAAGTAGAGCGGCAATATCGGTGACCTGGGCAATTGGGGCCAAACATTCGAGTCCATCCCTGTTTCATCTTGTGAAAGTCAAATGATCCACATTTCTGTGGAAAGGGTGGTTTGTCTGTAATGACTCCTCCAGCTGTGCTGAAGGTCCGCTAGATATGACGGGGGTGTGGGGGGACAACACCTCTATGGGTGGCGAGCGAGCTGGGCTTTCATCCATTTTGGTACCGAAGTCGATTGGGTCCCGGAACAATCCAAAAACATGGGTGTTGAGACGCAGATTGGTGCAATGATTTTAAAGCTGGTTTTGTGTGTTGTATGTGTCCCCGCATTAAATGCGTTGGTGAGGGGGGAAAATAAAGATTCCCAGAGGTTCCTTAGGTTTTGCCACATTGCCTGCGCGCGCTACGGTATTTGGGCACTCTACTGCTGTCACGTCGTGACGTTGTTCCCCCGTGAATTTTTGATGAAGTGAAGCAGACGAAAACAGATTTTCCCCAGTTGTAATCAGCAAGGTTCCCCTTTTCCCTGCATTTTTATCTCTATTTGGGGGGGGAAAAAGAAAGTGCTGATTTTTGTTTTGTCCCGGGGATCCAGGAGGGTGGCCCCCCGTAACTGTTGTTCATTTTGAAATTAATGCAAGGATCATGTTGGAGGAAATGGAGATTAAGCACTCATGTGAGAGATGGACCCTTGATTTCCCAGCCTCTGGGTCGAGGGGCATAGCGAAACTGATCTTCCTACTTCCCCCTCCCCCTCAAATTCGCGCCAAAACTTTTTCCCAAAGGCAGGGATTGGGGGTAAGTCGGTGTCTAGGAATACCTCATCCCCCTCCTCCGCTTCCCCCGGCACGGCTTCAACACACCCCGACTTGCCTCAGATGATGCCCCGGGAGATGATACACCGCCTTGCACTACCCTGGACCCGAACCATGCCTAATAAAGACCGATAAAATTGTGAAATGTGGGCCTTGTGCATTCAACGGAGAAAAAGGGTCCGTATCCACATCGTGTCTTTTCCCCTCCCCATCGCTGGGGCCCTGATGTTTCAGAGTGCCCAAGATCGTTCCAGAACTAAGTTCCCCACAATGCTCATGTGACAAGGGCATTGTCCGCATGACCTTTTTGGGTGGCTTCTTCAAAACTGGCAAGGATGGGGCAGGTCATTACCTTTCTCCACTCTGGTGGCTCAAAAACCCGAGGTCTGCACCCCTGCATGTCAGGCCCTGTGTCACTTGTATTGCGTAAAAGGCATTGCGCTGCTGCCACAATCGCTGGAGCATGTGGAGGGTGGAATTCCAGCTTGTTGCCACGTCACAAGGGGTTGGGGGAGGCCCCACTGACTCTGCAACGCGCCAGGCAGGATGAGAGGGGCGAAAACGGTGGAAGTGGAATCAGACATCGAGCCTTTCCCCAGCAGGTACCGACCCCCGGGAGCGCTTTAGAAATTTGACGACAAGGTTCATGACATGTGCAAGGCAAGGGGTGTGCTCCAGCCTACCGATTTAAGGGGGGCCCCGCAAAAATTTCGACCGTTTTTTCGCACACACTTGCCCGGCATAATGTTCTTTTCACCCCGCTAGGTCTCGTTGGGAGGCCGTCCCAGCCCCGACCCGTGTGTGGGCGGTCCCGGAAGATTAAATTTTAACCGGCCGGTTTTTTCTGGGCCCGTGAGCCACCAGAGGACCTTGGGGGAAAGAACCCGGAAAACCCTCCTGGGTTTTAAGAGATGCGCCAAGCCTGAGAGCCCCCCGTCACCCAGGAATCCACCCAGTCCCTGGAGTGAAAGGGATATAGCGGCCTTTGGCCGTGCTTATAGGCCCTGTGCGGTGGTCAGATGGATTTTCGTACAACGCGCTTTAAAATTTTTGAGACACGTGACTGGCCAGGGCAGGGACGGCTTTTTGGCAAAGAAATGCCCCCCTTGCATCTGGTATTGGGGGAGGCGAGGGCCATGAGTGGCGGAAACCCAAACTGTGTCCACCCGTGGAAGGCAAAATTTTTCCCAAAGGCCAAAAGCTGGGAAAAGCCGCATTTAGGTTTTGGTTTGGGATGGTTTGGTTTTAAAATTTTCTTCTGTCCAAAACTGGAAGAAGAAGGTGGCTGTAGATGGCCCCCTTACGGCGTGAGGTTGTCAAACTGGTGGAAAAAAAAGAAGGGGTAGGATGGGTCTCTGGTGGTGCTGGTGGTATCGGGAACGGTGGAGCTGAAGCGGAGGCTGTCCCCCGATCTGACTCTGAGAGGCATGGGCAGTGAGGAACTCTGGTGGTGGCGGAGGAGGGGGGGTGGGGACAGAGGGTGTGACAGGGTTGGAAGCTCGGCATTGGTGTGGCCTTTTTTGGCCAAGTGTTGCCTCCATTTAATCATGCATTTGTGCAGTGACTAGACTGTTGGTGGGGTTAAACACCTAAGATTTTTTGCCTTACTGATGCGTTTACGGAAAGGAGGCATTGACATCCTGGGTGAATCAGAGGCTTTCTCAAAAAAAGGCCCAGGGTTGAGAGGTCCTGGACCTTTTTTACGGCGATAAGCGAGGGGGGGGGGTTTGCGTGACCGTGGGGCGGAATATTCAGCGGACTTCTGCGCCGCCCTTCCCTTTTTGGGGGACCGTACTGACATACCCATTTTCCTCTCGTCAGTGATGAAGCACTCGCAAGCAAATTTTGCTGAAAAAACCACGTTGGGTCGCAATGTCGTCATCATCATATCAACACAGGTGACTTGGTCGTCCCCGACTTCTGCATCCCGGACTGGGGCTACAAGCAAGAGGCACTGAAGGTGTTGCGACCGCTTCGGATTTTTGCGATTGACCGGTTCCTTTCCCCCTTGATGGATCAGTAACAGGGGTAGAGAGACAAAATCTCCTCTTTTCCTCTTGATTTTTAACATGCCTCTGACCCCAACCGCATTTTTATCAAAAAGGGTCTTCAGAAAAAGGATTATCCACGTGGTGGGTACACGGTTGACATTTGGGCTGCCTTTGCTTCATGTTGTATGGATGTGATGAGTGTGATGACATTTGTGGTGACTGGGAGGAAGAGGAGGTAAGATGCTGGATGAGGTTGCTTAACCATGAAGAACAGATTGGGGACGTGTTCGTTATGAGTTCACAGGGCCCTGACCCCGCGATAAAAGCCCTGACAGTCCCGCAAACCGACGATCACGGCTTTAGTGTTGTCGCCCGCAAATGGAAAGGGGGCACCTTCTCCGTACCTTACTCCCTGTCCCACCCCCCTCTTGCTCGCTTACCACCTGCTTATGCTCCATGTTAGAATGATAAAAATTTTTAGAAAGGGATGGAAGAGCTTTGGAAAGTCTTTATTAAAAGCGGCAAATCCAAAACTATTCTTTTAAAACCCTTTTTTTCCCACAGACAATAGGGGTTTGAAACTAAAAAAAGTTTCTAGCGGGGAATACCCGTGAAATGGGGCTGGTGGAAGAACCCTAAGAAAAAATCAAAAGTGTTCTTCCCCTTTGGTCCCAGGGGTTTACAATGCCCCGTAGGATAGGAATTTTATAGTTTTTTAACAAAATATCATACAAGTGCGCTTCTGCGCCCAAACTGAGATTCAACGAGCCCAATAAAACTATTCAGAAGTTACACGGATGAGAAATTGTGTTTTTTGCAGCAATGACAAACGAGAACAGTTGCTAGAAAATTTTTCTATCAGAATTGTCGTACAACGTGGCTATTTGAAAAAACTAGGGCTGCACCACGTGCAATACAGCTATTTAAAAACTATTCGGATAACAAACGGTGGTTTTTGCACCTATAAATACACCTGCGGTGACTACAAAATTGCTGTATTCAAATTTAAGTGCAAGGTGGCTCTATGAACAAAGCTGGACTGCGCCAAAGTGAAAAACACGTAATTAAATTGTTTACGGATAATAAAACGTGGTTTTTGCACCTATCAATACACCTGCGGTGACTACAAAATTGCTGTATTCAAATTTAAGTGCAAGGTGGCTCTATGAACAAAGCTGGACTGCACCAAAGTGAAAAACACGTAACTAAATTGTGTACGGATAATAAAACGTGGTTTTTGCACCTATCAATACACCTGCGGTGACTACAAAATTGCTGTATTCAAATTTAAGTGCAAGGTGGCTCTATGAACAAAGCTGGACTGCGCCAAAGTGAAAAACACGTAATTAAATTGTGTACGGATAATAAAACGTGGTTTTTGCACCTATCAATACACCTGTGGTGACTACAAAATTGCTGTATTCAAATTTAAGTGCAAGGTGGCTCTATGAACAAAGCTGGACTGCGCCAAAGTGAAAAACACGTAATTAAATTGTGTACGGATAATAAAACGTGGTTTTTGCACCTATCAATACACCTGCGGTGACTAGAAAAAATTTTTCTATCAGAATTGTCGTACAAGGTGGCTCTATGAACAAAACTGGGCCGCACCAAAGTAAAAAAAACACCTATTTGAAATGTATACGGATAATAAAAGGTTTTTTTTTTCATCTATAAATACACCTGGGGTTTGACTACAAAATTGCTGTATTAAAATTTAATTGCAAGGTGGCTCTATGAACAAAACTGGGCCGCACCAAAGTAAAAAAAACACCTATTTGAAATGTATACGGATAATAAAAGTTGAGTTTTGCACCTATCAAATACACCTGCAGTTACTAGAAAAGATCTGTATCCTAATATAAGTACAGACTGCACAACATACAAGTAATATTTCACCAAAAACTGGCCAAAAACTGTTAATCAAAACCCATTGCAATGCAGGGTCAAATCACAGTCTGGGCTGCACAATATCCACTCTCCTTTCAAAAGCCTGCCTGCCAGCCTGTCTGTCTGTGTTCGCCCGCAGCCCCCGCCCCGCCCCACCCCCCGGCTGTACAGCGCTAGATGCTCCCTTAAAATTCTCAGCCTAAGTAACTAAAAACTGCAAATCTCTAATCTACCTAAGTTCTAATGTTCACAGCTAAAAGCATAGTTGTCTGTGTGAACAAATAGAACAGTTTCGCTGAGCTGTTTTGACAGAGACCGAGCACACGTCCTGCTCTTATGATACACAGACACACACTGAGGCTGAACAGGAAGGGCTGTTCTATGTAAAACGAGGTCATGTGATTTTTCCAGCCAATCACAACCATACTGTACACATCCCAGTCATGACGTCGCACACTCAGCTCACCCTGCTCTATTCTGTAAGCTGATTTGCTGGCTGCCAAAATCACAGGAAGCGCTGAAAATGGCGCGATATTAATAGATTATGCGCAGATTTTCACCTAAATTATCGCATGATCGAAAAAATCTGATCAACATAAAAACCGTGCCGATTTCAACTTTGTCGATAATAATCGCTCAACACTAGTCTTTATATATAATGTATGCAAACTTCTGGTTTCAAATGTGTGTATATATATTGTGATGCCTCACTTACGTCCGGACGCCATCTTAGACCGTCTTGGGGGTAATTAGCTCTCGGATCGCCGTCTTTGGTAAACGGATAATGGCACACCAACACAGGCTTCAGTTGAATCTGGCCTCAGCCAGTTTTATTGAGGCACAGTAGACATATACCGAAAACAAAACAAATAAAATCCTCGGCCGTCTGGCCACTAACTATACAAAGGTAATGACCCTCTCTATCAGTGGCCTCGGCCTATCGCCGAGCACCATCAACACTTTACCCATGTTGGGGTCAGGCTTCTTTCCAAGCCTCCGGGGGACCAGAGCCTCTCTCCAGCTCCGCCACTGCTCCACTCTCAGGCAGCAGACCACGCCCCCAGTACACCTGAAGTAGGAGGCCCTTAATAGGTCTCCAGAGAGCTACACAATATCTGGGCTGGAACCCAGGGACCTGGAATGCGGGGACAGCCACCCACCCAACACTATAGCTGTCCCGAAAGAGCCACCCCATACATAGCTGCCTTGCAGCTATTCTAGCCGCTACTGTACGTGTCAGTAATATATAATCACTGACACAATATAGGTGGCTCTTCCCCACCGAGTCCAGGTCCTCGGTGGCGCATCTGCAGAAGGACTTTAACTGTAGACCCTCTAGTGGCAGGATCACACGACTACCATATATATATAGCAAGGTGGCAACTGGGAAGGTTCTTAATAGGGTGTACATCCCAGCGAGATTACTGGCTTATACCAGGAAAAGAGAGTAAGTATCATGTGACCAAGGTTACCTGGCCTTGGTGAAATAGAAGCCATTTTGTTTGTGTTGTGTTGACCACAATAAGGGGTTAACATACATTTAATAAGTAGTATGGTTGCTTCAGCCAAAACCCGGGTCGGCTTCTATTGGGAGTAGGCAAAGCGTTGGGTGGGTGTCTACTCCCCTTGTTCCAGCTGACCAAAATTTGGGCTAGCTTTTATAAGCCAGCTAGTCAGCTGACCAGGTGTTCTGACATACAGGTCAAGGAATTGACCTGGAGGGCGTCTCTCTGGAGATATCTAGGATCTCGCCTAAACTGCTTGCTGATCAAGGTGTAGTGAGGGAACTACACTGTATAGTCAGCGCTCAGCCGCGCTGGCTTTTTTTTTTTTTTACAATTCTTTTTATAACTGGCATACGTTTTTCCGTTGAATATCTGTTGTGCAAATAAAACACGGGAGGACCCGTGTTAGAACCAAATCAACCTGTCTGCCTCTCTGTGTGCGTCTCTGTCTGCATTGGACTACGATCACAAGAGTGGCGCCAGCTTACATATGGTGGAGGATGCGGGCACTCTAAAGAGACAGACACAGGGAGTGTGGTGAACTATTTCCCGGGTGAAACCTGCCACTACACTGCAGGACAAAACAGCAAAAATGGACGAGCTGATCAAACAGTTAATCCAGTCAAACCTCCACCTCCAACAAGTGGTTACTGCACAACAGGAAGCCAGTGCACAACAAAAACAGGTGCATGAGGAAGCAGTAAAGGCCCAGCATGAAACCAATCATCTGCTGCTGCAGGTGCAACAGGCCACAGCCACAGAACAGCATATGATAAACCAGACCCTGCAAGCCTTAACCAAGGGACCAGAGACATCTCAGGGTTTGCAGTCGGCACCCCGTCAGCATGTGCAAAGGGCGCTGACAAAAATGACTGCTGAGGACGACATTGAGGCCTACCTGGTCACATTTGAGAGGATCGCAGAGGGGGCGCAGCTACCCCAGGATCAGTGGGCTGACGTATTGGCCCCCTTCCTGACAGGGGAACCCCAGAAGGCCTACTTTGACCAGCGAGTCCAGGATGCCAGGGTGTATACAAGGCTGAAGGAGGAAATACTGGCCCGGCTTGGCGTGACCTTGGCGATTCGTGCGCGGCGAGTCTTCACCTGGGAGTACGATCCCAAGAAACCAGCGAGGTCCCAGATGTACAACCTATACCACCTTACCAGTAAATGGCTACAGCCAGAGGAGCTCACACCTGCGCAAATAGTGGAATGGGTCGTCTGTGATGGACTTGTCCGTGCCTTGCCAGTGAGGCTCCAGCGCTGCTTGGGGTACTCTGACCCAAAAAGTGTAGACGACTTGGTGTCCATAGTGGAGAAGTTTACGGCCACTGAGGACTTCCTCCAGGACCTGCATGGCCCCGGGAATCAGAAGAAACCAGCATATGGTAAGACTGTTATTAACGGGGAGAGACTGCATGCTAAGGAGGGTGGCACGTTTTTGGAGCGTTCCATTAAACAGATGCCAAGTCCAAAGAAGGACTTAATTACCAGGCCACGGGGCCAGGTAGTCTGCTGGCATTGCCAGGAACTGGGACATGTGGCCGCCCTAGATTTGCAGAGCCCATGGAGAGTGACATTGGGAGGTGCAGGTCTTATTTCGCCGGGCCTGTATTTGCGGCTCAAAAGGAAAATATGAGCGAACGGCAAGTGTGTCCAGTTCGGATAGGAGGCCGTTCTGTGATGGCCTTATTGGACTCTGGGAGTCTTGTGACATTAGTCTGTGCCAGTTTAGTGGACCCTGGTAAACTCCAGACCCGTTGCCTGGGGGTGGTCTGCCATCTGCAGTTGGAGCAGCAAGGGAGCAAGTAAGGAAGGCTCTTCGTACCCCCCAGGCTGGAGGAAGCCTGAGCCAGTGGCGACTGTGGTCCGGTGGTTGTTTGTGGGACTGGAAGTTAGGTCCAGACCACGATATTTAGGGTGGCTATTGGTATAGCTAGTGGCCAGACGGCCTAGGGGTTTGTTTACTTTATATTATGTTATGTGCTGTGTATCAACCTGTGCCAAAAATAAAACAGGCTGAGTTACGGAAGAAGCCTTTGTCAGTGCCATCCGTTTATGGAAGACGGTGATCCCATGAGCCAAGCGAGGACAAAATGGCGTCCAAGCATGAGTGAGGCATCACATTTGGTGGAGGATGCGGGCAGAACATCCGGTGGTATACTTAAGTATAAAACTGACGGCAGCAGAAAAGAACTACGCCATCATAGAAAGAGAGTGCTTAGCTTTAAAGGGGGCAATTGAATCTCTTAAGTACTACCTGATGGGAAGAGAGTTTAGGTTGGTCACAGACCATTCCCCACTAAAATGGATGGCACAGAATAAGAGCAAAAATGCCAGAGTGATGAGGTGGTTCCTAGCTCTACAGAATTATAGGTTTTGTGTAGAGCATCACCCAGATTACCAGCAAGGCAATGCGGACGCACTGTCGTGTACCCATTGCCTGGAAGGACAAGGTGCTCCTCCCCACAGGTCTGAGCAGAGGGGGGGATATGTAAGGTGGCAGCTGGGAAGGTCCTTATGAGGTCCGGGAAAAAATCTGTGAAGTGAACTATAAAGTATATCAGCCGGGGAAAAGGAAGCCGCTCCAGATCTACCACATTAATTTACTCAAGCCCTGGAAGGACAGAGAAGCCCTTGGTGCTGTGTGTAAGCCTAAGGAAGTCCCTAGTCACGAGCTGCCAGAGGTCCGTATCTCAGACTCCTTGTCCGCAGTACAGGTACAGGAGGTGAAAGAGTTACTGGGGAGAAATAGAGACGTGTTTTCGGACCTACCAGGTAGAACGCAGATCATAAAGCATGACATAGTGACGGAACCAGGTCAAAAAGTAAGGTTGAGGCCCTATCGTGTGCCCGAGGCCCAGAGACAGGCCATCTCGGAGGAGGTGGAAAAAATGTTGTCACTGGGGGTTATAGAAAAGTCACAGAGTGGTTGGTCCAGCCCCATAGTCCTCATTCCCAAACCCGACGGTAGCCTAAGGTTCTGTAATGACTTTAGAAAGCTAAATGAGATATCCAAATTTGATGCATATCCGATGCCAAGAGTGGATGAGCTCATAGAAAGGTTAGGGCCCGCCAGATACATCACCACTCTGGACCTTACTAAGGGCTATTGGCAGGTGCCACTTACAAAAGCAGCCAGGGAGAAAACCGCTTTTTCTACACCCGACGGTCATTTTCAATATGTGGTGCTGCCCTTTGGCCTCCACGGTGCCCCGGCCACATTCCAGAGGTTGATGGATATTGTCCTACGGCCTGATAGAAAATAGACAGCTGCATATTTAGATGATGTAGTCATCTTCAGCTTAGACTGGAACTCCCACCTGGCTAAGGTTCAAGCTGTCCTGGACTCCATACAGGAGGCAGGTCTCACCGCAAACCCCAAGAAATGCACCATAGGCCTTGAGGAGGCTCGATATCTGGGGTATAACATTGGTTGGGGAATCATTAAACCCCAACTAGACAAAATCGAGGCTGTTAAAAATTGGCCCAAGCCGGTGTAAAAAAAACAGGTTAAAGCTTTTTTAGGGTTGGCCGGATATTATAGAAGATTCGTGCCACATTTCGCCTTAGTTTCAGCCACCCTTACAGACCTCACCAAAGTGTCTAAATACTCTAAGGTGAAGTGGGATGAGAAAGCAGAGGAAGCTTTTCAGAGGTTAAAATAAGTGCTGTGTAAAAGGCCAGTGTTAAGTGCCCCTGATTTCAAGTCAGAATTTGTGGTACAAGCAGATGCCTCTAACAGGGGACTGGGAGTTGTACTGTCCCAGGTGGTTCATGAGGAAGAACATCCGGTGGTATACTTAAGTAGAAAACTGACGGCAGCAGAAAAGAACAACGCCATCGTAGAAAGAGAGTGCTTAGCTTTAAAGTGGGCAATTGAATCTCTTAAGTACTACCTGATGGGAAGAGAGTTTAAGGGTGGTTACAGACTATTCCCCACTAAAATGGATGGCACAGAATAAGGGCAAAAATGCCAGAGTGATGAGGTGGTTCCTAGCTCTACAGGATTATAGGTTCTGTGTAGAGCATTGCCCAGGTTCCCAGCAAGGCAATGCGGATGCACTGTCATGTACTCATTGCCTGGAAGCACAAGGTGCTCCTCCCCACAGGTCTGAGCAGAGGGGGGGATATGTAAGGTGGCAGCTGGGAAGGTCCTTAATGGGGTGTACATCCCAGTAAGATTTCTGGTTTACACCAGGAAAAGAGAGTAAGTAACATGTCACCAAGATTACCTGGCCTCGGTGAAATAGAAGCCATTTAGTGTGTGTTGTGTTGACCACAATAAGGGGTTAACATACGTTTACTAAGTAGTATGGTTGCTTCTGCCAAAACCCGGGACGGCTTCTATTGGGAGTAGGCAAAGCGTTGTGTGGGTGTCTTCTCCCCTTGTTCCAGCTGACCAGGATTTGGGCTAGCTTTTATAAGCCAGCTAGTCAGCTGACCAGGTGTTCTGACATACAGGTCAAGGAGTTGGCCTGGAGGGTGTCTCTCTGGAGATATCGAGGATCTCGCCTAAACTGCTTGCTGATCAAGGTGTAGTGAGGGAACTACACTGTATAGTCAGCGCTCAGCCGAGAAGGCATTTTGTTTTGTTTACGATTCTGTAATTAACTGGCATACGTTTTTCCGTCGTATATCTGTTGTGCCAATAAAACACGGGAGGACCCGTGTTAGTACCAAATCACCAAATCAACCTGTCTGCGTCTCTGTCTGCATTTTACACTTGCCCCCTCCTTACCTGTCTCCTGTAGTCTGGTGCAATCGGCAGCTTCTTCCTCCCACTACAGACAGGGGAGGCAGGGGGCCACTGATTCATTTGGCAGGAGCTTCTCGTCTTCTCTGATGAGAGCTGAGCATAGGAGAACTGGTGTACAAGGGGAGGGAAAGATACCTACACAGCCCCAGATACAGAGTGTGCTGGACTGTGAGCAGCCCTTGCTGACTCCCGCTCTACCAATCAGCGCTGCTCTTACTCTGCATTGACACTTGAGGCTGCTACCTACTCTATCCCCCCAAGATGCACGGAAATATAGGAGGCAAAGGGTTAACTTCTTGCTCCTCTGTGCTTTGCCCACCCCTACGTATTGTATTCTTATTTTTATTGAAGTGGCTAAAAAGTGGGGGGAACCGTCCCTCACCCAGAAAAAAGTGCAGGGACCAGTCTCCTACGCCCCCCCAACCACCTCCCTAAAATACGTAAATGGGCGCAGTCTAGTGCCAATACGACAAGTCTGGTTCAGGCAGACCACAATTAACTTGGTCTGGCTGTTCTAACTGTTCTGTACCTAGATTTGGTGTCAAAAAATCAACAAATGTGTCTACTTCTATGAATGCGGTGCGACTTGGGCGCATTAAAAAGTGTCTTTGGCACACTGCAAAGGCACTTATCGTGCCAAAGTTTGGCATCTGTTCATACATTCTTTTTGGCTTAAAGTACACCAGAAAACTGGAGCAGCCACATTCAACCATGTCGCCCTAAGTGACTATTTTATGTCCTTAACCATTTTTCAAAGATATGGACTTTTCTCAAGGAAATCTCCAGATCCTCATATTGGAGTAGTCACTGTTAGCAACAGTTGACCTGAAAATCAATCTAGAGAGTCAAAGCACAATACCAAAACTAGAGACAGAAGTGTAATTGTTTGTGATTCAAGAGAAAGGCAGTAGCAGCCCTTTCTAGAAAAGTAACCAGGATAGGGAGAGAACAGAATTGAAGTCACAGAACAAGCCAAATCCACCAAAGAGACATAAATAAAGAAAAACTTAAGCTGAGTATTGGCACCAGAAAGGCTTATTCCTGAGACAAAGAAAAATATCCCAATGAGACTTAAATAGGGATACTGACATTTGTTGCCTGCTGGCCCTTTAAAAGAGAACATGCAAAGCAAACACAACACAGCAGAATCGTGGCAACAACATAAGAGACATAGGATCATATAAACTTCCGGAGTTTCATTATAGCTATTTTTGATGATAGGATAAATTTATTATGTAACATGATAACTGTTATTATGTACAAAACAATAAAAAACATAACAAGAATACAAAAAACACCCTATGCACAGGAACAACTTGGTTCATGTCCTTATGTTTGTTGGTATTTTATCTCTTGGTTGTACACAGTTTTGGTATATAAAGCATTGCTAAACTGTATAGCTTAGTGGTCGAGCTCATCCCTCCCTTGAAACTGCTTCTAGGCTTTCTTGTTTCCTTAGCTCTTTACTTCACAACTGCAGCCTACACCAAACAAAATTATTTTTAGCTTGTTCAAATTCTTACAATAGGTCCGTTTAGCACAGCTGTGGCATTTATTGGGAAGATAAATAGCATTTTCCATTAGAAGTCTGTTGAAAATCCTTATTCCTTTGCCAACCACTGAAATAAGGATTTCAGCTCTGGCCAATCAGAAGGCTTTGCTGCACAATTTAATATGAAATGTTGAGATACACAATGGCTTATAACTGCTCCCTCCATCATTGGATTATTATATAGCAGGGCTAGAAAGACCAGTTGTTAATGGACTGATGCCAAGAAAGCTTTTATCAACAAACTCCATAAATGTTTCTATGAAGTTTTTCCTTCTTGGATTCACATTTTACTTTTGACCTACAAAGTTGTAAGAATTTCTGTATTTGTATTGCAAGGACTTAGGGGTAAGAAAATGTATAAGAACTATTTAAACATGTAAAAACAAAATTTTATTACAAAAAGATACCAAAAGAGTCTGCAGAAAATTCACTGTTTTTTATTTTTATATGACGATCTACAAGAAAAATCTGGTATCATTTCAGGTTTTTTACACTGGCAACAAAAACACATAGTAAGCTGGCACTTGCCGTTTTCTGCAGATTACTTCTCAGTTTTTGGCCTGGTTCACACGGCTCATTCAAGCCGTAATTGCGGGACGGATTTAGTCCGCAATACGGTTTGAATAGGGGCGGGGGGGGGGGGGCGCTGCCCGCCGGTCCCATAGACTTTCATTATCCACGGCGTGTATTCCGCCGGGATAATGAACATGTCAATTCCTCCCCGCCCGGTGGATTCACCGAGCGGGTGGGAGAGACGGAATCCACAGTTCTCTATGAGAACTGTGGATTAACGTAATGGCTGGGACGGATTGCAGCCATATTGCAGTGCAGTACGGCGCGCAATATGGCTGCAATCCGTGCCCAAAATAAGCCGTGTGAACGGCCTTTTAGGCTTTGTCTACACAGCGGTTGTAAAATACCGTCGGATTCTGTTATAGCCTATGACCAATATTATACAATTATTTTTTACCCTGGTTTTTTTGGGGGATTTGAAATCCGACCTCAGGAAATCCAAGTTTGGATATTTTATTAAGGTCTATTAGCATGAGTTACAATCGGATTTTTGCGGATTCTAAATACTGAATCCGCTTATAAACCCGACAGTAAACGATTGCCATGTAAATGTAGCCTTACTGTGTAGACTGGGCCAAGGTTTAAAAAATTTGATGATGTATTGCTGGTTGCTTTGATAAGGCAGAATAGTAACACAAAACTATAAAATAAAGCATTGTTTGCATTTCCCATTTTCCTGTTCTTTTGGGGAAGGATATTACTTTGTTTTTCCTATCTACTGACACAAAATGTTGAGCAACTTTACGGATACATTAAAATAACTTGTATTGTACTACTTGTAAGCTACAGCTTGCATTGTGTGCAAAAGTTTTGTAAGGAAAAGTGATGACTTTTGCTCTGCCAGCATTGATTAATGACAGATTTTGAGTACTATGAAAATTTTACCCCAA
>JAODAL010022344.1:0-64938 GCA_025379985.1 Phyllomedusa bahiana | reverse complement strand
AAAAATTTAAATTTTTCCAGCTTGCAAAAAAATAGGTCCCACTTCCCCTTTCCATTTTTTGGCTCCGAAAGCAGGGGTTTTGGGTTGGATATGAAATCAATAAAAGTTGCGTTGACCACAGTCAATGGTTTTGGAAATCGCGGTGCATTCCCTATACTCGATAACCTTCAGAAGAATCATGGTAATTAACCCTATGATATCATTCTAACTTATTTCTGAGATAGGGAAGTAATCAATGGATGTCAGCCCAAGTCTTTGTAAATAAGGTTTTAGAGACTTTGTACAATGAAGTGTGTCCCCCACAACCCAGTCCCATGCATACAAAATATTCAGTTAGGGCTTACTGGTCCTGCATACACAAACTAGTGATGGGAATAAGTTGTATAAACTAGAAGCAGTCCGTATCTCTGCTACAGACACATGAGACGTTAAAAGAATTCAGAATGTGGTCTATGACTTCATCTTACCTTATGATAGACATCACTCCACTATGGATCAGGTGTGTACATAAATTGTGATGGTCAAATTGGGCCGCCTATTGTAGTGTTGGGTTTTGCCACAAAGGACAAAAGTACCTGATGATTGTTTTGACATGGCATCCCCTTGCTTGCTAACAATACAGTTGTTCTTCTTTCCTTCTAGGGGTGTTTTTGGCCAATGGAGAGTCATGGAAAGTACTACGAAGATTTATGCTTTCCATATTAAGAGATCTTGGAATGGGGAAAAAACACGTTGAAGGCAGAATTATTGAAGAACTACAGTTCCTGAATGCAGCAATTCAGTCCTATAATGGTGAGTGGTGTTTTTTTTGTCATTTCTGCTATTGACACTTTTCTGTAGAAGAGGTGACCAAACAACCCCACAAAACATTTTCTTCAATGGATTTGCTTAGCCTACATTCATATCATTTATATTTACCTGTGCTGTATGCAGCCTCCATTCTCTGCAGCTGAGCAGCAGCATTTCTTGTTTGAAATCGGTTTCCCCTTTGTTCTGTAAAACAAAAACACATGAAGGCTATGTTCACACAGCAGAATTGCGGGGCATAATTACTCCGTCCCCATAGACATGCATTACTCTCGGCACGTCAACGCCGAGAATAATTGACATGTCACTTATCTCCTTGCTCGGCGTATTGTCCGAGCGGGGAGAGGAGACGTAATCCATAGTTCTCTATGAGAACATTGGATTACCATAATTATTGGGACGCATTTCACTCCGTATTGAGCGCAGTATGACGCGAAATACGGGCCGATATGCGTCCCATTTTAAGCCGTGTGAACATAGCCTAAAAGTCTTTGAAGGCAGGACTAAAGGGGTGTGGCTCCAAAGGCTGAGAAGAAAAAGGTCTTTGGTTTCCTGATCTCCTGAGTTCAGAGAGCTGTCTTCTGTGTGTCAAGAAACCTAGATCTGTTGAGCTTCCCGTCATCAAACAGCTAATATAAAAGTGCATGAAGTCCACAGAAAATTCAATGAAATTACATTACACAAGAACCTAACTTTGGGAGAAGTATTATTTTGAACATAATTTTGTTTGGACTGGACAACCCCTTTAATGCATTGAGACTTTTCTACTATACAAGAAATTCACTTGTAGTTGCAATGTTATGTAATCGTAGAGTGGTATATTGTTAGATGTTGACCATAGAGTACTATTGGCACTGTCTATAGGTCACACTAGGTTAAATTTGATTAGTTAAAACTAAACGGTTCACACAATGAGTAACATTATTTCTCATTTTAAATTCCAGGTAAACCTTTTGATAAGAAAGTGTTCTATCTCGCTGCTCCTAACATAACTTATGGGCTATTATTTGGGAGACGTTTCGACTATGATAACCCAACATTCCAGGAGCTTATAAACATCATAAATGATCTAGTTGTCAAGTCAAGTACACCAGCTGCAAAGGTGAGGTATACTGTTAAAGTATAAGAGAATATAGTTATTGATAAGCCCTTCATAAACCATATAAAGATAACTGAAACAACAAAAGTCAGGACATTTAGTTACATGGTTACATACTTTATAAGGCTAAAAAAAGTCGGACGTCCATCCAGTTCAGCCTGTTGTCATACAGTGTTGATCCAGAGAATGGCAAAAACCCCATGAGGTCAATTGTCCTTGTTTTAAAAAAAAAAAAAACATCCTTCCTGACTCCAATCTGGCAATCAGAATAAATCCCTGGATCAACGAAATTTCTCCAGAATCCTGGTCACTATAACGTGTTATGTTATTAAATCTAGAAATGCATCCAAACCCTTTTTGAACTCTGTTATTGAATTTACCATGACAAGTTCCTCTGACAGAGAGTTCCACAGTTTCACTGCTCTTACAGTAAAGAATCCCTTTCTATGTTTATGTAGAAACCTTCTTTCCTCTAGGCGTAGAGGATGCCCCCTTGTTCTGGATACAGTCCTGGGTATAAATAAATCATGGGGGAGATCTCTATATTAACCCCTGATATATTTATTCATATTTACTAGGTCACCCCAGTTTCTCCAAACTGAATAAACCTTATTTTTATAATCTTTTTGGGTATTATAGTTAATCCAGTCTTTTTTTATTATTTTTGTTGCCTGCCTTTGTACTTGTTCAAGCTCTACAATATCTTTCCTGTGAACTGGTGCCCAAAATTGACCAGTCTGCTCTGACCAGTGATTTGTATAATGGGAGACTAATGTTCTCATCTTGTGTATCTATATGCCTTTTAATACACCCCATGATCTTATTTGCCTTGGCAGCTGCTGCCTGACACTGGCTACTACAGTAAAGTTTACTGACCACTAAGATTCCCAAGTCCTTCTCCATATCAGTTTTACCCATAATTTTCCCATTTAACAAGTAATCATGGACTGGACTTTTCCTTCCCATGTGCATAATCTTACATTTATCTGTGTTAAACCTCATCTATCACTTCTCTGCCCAGGCCTCCAACTTATCCAGATCCCTTTTTAATAGTATATTACCCTCTATTATGTTAATTAGTTTACACAGTTTAGTGTCATCTGTAAAGATTGATATTCTACTGGGCAAGCCCTCTCTAAGGACATTAATAAATATTTAAAAGAGAAGAGGGCCTAATACGGAGCCCTGTGGTACCCCACTAGTAACAGGGGTCCAGTTCGAGTATGTACCATTAATCACCACCCTTTGTTTTCGATCACTGAACCAGTTACTTACCCACAAATATTTTCCCTCAGTCCAAGTATCCCCATTTTACTTACTAACCTTATATGTGGCACAGTATCAAATGCTTTAGAAAAATTCAAATGTAGATCCAATGCCTCACCCCAAGTTATATTTCAGGGCCGCATGCGCTTTGTAATGCCCCTGAGATCGGTGGGCGTGCTGGAGGTGGGGCACACTACAACCGTACGATTCTACACATTTGTGACTTTTGAATGGCAAATCCAGGCGCATTACTGCTGGAACAGGTAGATCACTTTAAAAGAGTTTACCTGAGCCAGAAGTTTTACTTTGTAGCTAGAAAGCGCTAAATCTATGACCAGCAGTAGCACAGGGTCATTGATGCAGGCGTATTCAATGCAACTAATGTGCGCCAAAAAAATGGCGCCTGAGTGCCAAAATACATGCTTTGGTATCAGTCAGTTTCCCTCTGGTCTCCAGTGCCAGTATCTCCCAGCATGGCTCACGAAGTCTCTCTCGCTCTCTACCGCTTTCCCAACATCACTTGTTGTTTGGGGCACCGGCCTCTCTCACAGCTTCACGTCTCACCTCAAGGCTCACTCCTGGGACTGACTACTGCTCCTAGATTTCCCAGGTTTCTTCTCTTCCTGTGCTTCTTCTTGATATTCTGCTGCCACCTACTTCTGTTGAGAGAAATTGCTGTCTCAAGCTCTACATGCAGTGCATTTCATATTTGCATATTGACTTACAGCAATATCTGGCTGCTGCAGTATTTGCAAAAAGAGAGAAAAATCTTTGCAGTTTTTGCTGAAACACAATATGTAACTCCACCCTTAATGTAGTGATTATAAGAGAATGGCAGGTACAAGCCAATGCATAAGGTAAAACCATGTGCACTAACCCAGTAAAATGGTACATGAAGTGTGGTTCCGCAATGTGGTTCCTCTATCGTTCCGCAACACAGTACTGTACTGAATGGATCAGTAATGCAGCCTTCTTTATACAACTGTCAAGATCCCATTGACTTCATTGAGGCTGCATATTAACTTACACAGTACAGTGGTCACCCAACATACAATGGGTTTTCTGGAACCCATTAATATTGTATATTGAAACTATTGTATGTTGAAACCATAGCGGTATTGAAAATTGGAAATTGGTTCCAAGGCCCTAAAATGTCACCCAGTATAATGCAACATGGAGATCACAGAAAATTACGAAGATGATTAATACAGATAAAGCAAGTCCTTATATACAACATCAGAAAGAGCCGCTGGAAGCTAGAAATCACTTTCTATGAGGAGGACAGGAGTTTCTTTGGGTCATGAAATTTATACACAATCTACTATAAAAAAGAATATGGGACCCTCACTTGATGCCCAAAGGAAACGCTCATTCTGGCACATGTAAGACCAGTATAGGACATGTAGTACCGCACTGTACTGTAGAGAGGCGCTACTAGACCACCAGTCACTGCATGCACCTCAGTAATAAATGTAAGAGCAGTACAGGACATGTAGTACCGCACTGTACAGTAGAGAGGTGCTACTAGACTGCCAATCACTGCATGCACCTCACTAATACATGTAAGAGCAGTACAGGACATGTAATACCGCACTGTACTGTAGAGAGGTGCTACTAGACCACCAATCGCATGCACCTCACTAATACATGTAAGAGCAGTACAGGACATGTAGTACCGGACTGTACTATAGAAAGGCGCTACTAGACCACCAATCACTGCATGCACCTAATACATGTAAGAGCAATACAGAACATGTAGTACTGCACTGTACTGTAGAGAGGCGCTACTAGACCACCAATCACTGCATGCACTTCACTAATACATGTAAGAGCAGTACAGAACATGTAGTACAATACTGTAGAAAGGCGCTAGTAGACCGCCAATCACTGCATGCACTGCACTAATACAGAGGTTTTACAAGTAAAATGTTCATAATAATTGGCTAGATCAGTGTGTGTGTGACATTGCATCTTAAAAACCAAACTCAACATGCAATGTCTCAGAAAAGACCAATGTATGTTGAAAAAATTGTATTCTGAGGCCAATATAACTTGAACGATCACTGTATATTAATGTTTTTAGTAACCTTATGATATTATCTGTCTAATTTACATCACAGAAGGATAAAATATATCAGGGCCCCATCTACTATTGCTTTATACTGTAATATGGATTACGAGTAGCAGCATATCATATATCTGATTTATTGTATGCTTTCTCTTTCAGTTTTACAGTGTCTTCCCAATACTGAAATATTTCGTGAAAGAGCCTGGATTTCTTATAGACAGGGGTAATCAACTAGATGAAATTTTAAGGGATCTCTACAAGGAAGCAAAAGAGGTTAAATCTGAAGACTCATTCAGGACGTTCGCTGAAGCCTTCATGCAGAAAGATGAAAGGGTAAAGAGCTTGAATGTGCGCTGTGATGTATTCTTCACTGTAGAAAATGCAATTGTAGCCTTGAAACACTGGATGGCACCAGAGTTTTGGGCCATGTTCACACGTCTTAAAATTGGACGTTTTTCAGTCCGTAATTACGCGCCGGAGTGCGCAAATTACGGCTGGAATACGTCCAAGTCATTACGGTAATCCACAGTTCTCATAGAGAACTATGGATTACGTCTCCTCTCTCTGCTCGGTGAATACGCCGAGGGGGGAGATAATTGACATATGGTAATGCAAGTCTATGGGCCGGCGAGGTGCCAGCCCCCCGCTCCCGCCCCCGGCCACACGGCGTAATTGCGGGGCGTAATTACGTCCCGCAATTAAGCCGTGTGAACCTAGAATAAATTTTGCATGGGACTACAAGGCTATTGTCCATACTTGACAAATAGTCCAAAATATAGACAGCAGAGTACTGTATACTGTACATGATACTAAAGCAGCCTTCAGGTCAGTCTGCAAATTGAGATCCTTCCTTACTCTGTAATCAACCTCAACTTATTTAAAGCAAACCCAGCAATTTATCCAAATTCGGTGTTGTAGATGGAACCGCAAAGGGGCTCAATGTCCTAGTGGGGGGTCAAATTAGTATATTGATTGACACGTGCCAGAGAGTAAGAATTCACAGCCTGACCATTCTCAGTCTAATTAATTCGCTGAGTTTATTACAAAAAACACAAGTTTTTATACTTTGAGCGTAACAACATTCCATAAGCAACATGTGACATTACATCTACCCTCTTAATTGGCTTTTATTATCTACATATTTGCATAATACAGTCCACCTTTGTTTAAGAGAAGCAAAATAGTTCAGGCCAGTGGCCATCTTGGTTATCATCGAGGCACAATAAGGTGTGCCTGGACACAGACGCCATCTTGTGGGTGAAATAGACATTTCATCTAATACATTCCATAACATAGGTATATTTAATACTTTATGCATCTAATAGTATCAAAATGATAAAATACTTGCGGTAAGTAGATGGCCTGTACATTGCTTTTGTCTGAAGCAAAGCTCATAATAAGTCCATATTCATATGAGGAGTAGCAGCCAGACAAGCGGCTGAACGCACACCTGGGTGCGATGTTTCGAAGGCTGTTAACACCTTCTACTTGACAAATATCCTAAACTTAGTTTTACTAATGTGTTTCCGGCGCTACTGCAATTGTTGGTTAGCTTTAATATTTCTCTTCAGGACAAAAAAAGTTACAAAAAACCTTATGACCATAGCAAATTGTTGGCTTTTACAAGGTTGAATCTGTGAGTAATTGCGGAGAGTATTTGTGTATGTCCAAGTGAGCTATGTTCATTCCTGTGAAATTGCCTGAACTCTGCTTGTTTACGCAAAACATTCAAAGGAGCTTAATAAAAATGTAAGAGGTTTCTCTGTTGACAATTTTGTGGACTGTTTCCAATAGCAACTAGCAGAATTTTGAATACAGCTCTTTAATGTTAATTATATGTAATTATAAACTGTAAAATGGTATGAAAGACACATGACCATAAACAGTAACTCCAAGGAGAATTGTAGAAAAATTACAAGTACTGTGTTTTTCCAAAAATGAGACAGGGTCTTATATTATTTTCATTCCCAAAAAAGGGCTAGGGCTTATTTTTGGGGGAGAGCTTATTTTTGTAAAAAGCATGGCACACTAAGGTATTAAGTGTCAGTGTTCACTGAGCTCTGTCATTCTTAAAGGGGTTGTTGCAAAAACAAGTCACTTTGCCATATGTGTCCATTAACAGTATCCTATCTATTCTGAGATATTCCCTCTTGTATGGGCTGCATCAGCTCCTCAGGTCGCTATAGCTACAGACCTGTTTGACCTCTCCTGATAGACTGCCAGCACTGGTTGCTATAGCTACAGACCTGGCTTCTACTGCAGCCTAGTAGAAGCCAGTAAACATGTCCCTAAATTCAAAACGAAAGCAAGAAAACAGGACTAAGGTAAGATGAATCAATGTAGTGAGACAACCCCTTTAAGTCATTGTAATTTAGGAATAATGCTGCTTTAATCCATGGGGGTAACCTTATGTGATGTTTACTTGTGATAAGGAGTCGATCTGCAGCAACTGCTCTGCAAGTTCAAAAGATTCCTTATCAAAAGCAACAGGGAGAAGACGGACAACGGCTTCATGGTCATCCAACTGACCTCGGTCTTCTGAAGAGACTGCATAGTTACTGGAGCAGGATGAGGAGCTTGTGTTTGTGTAATAGCATGCTAAAACTTCTCGGACAGTGCACTGTCTGTAACCACTGGAGTAGTGGATCCGCTGGACCACCGCAAGCGGCGGTAACGGCCACGCCAGAGAGCGGAGTCTAAGCAGGTCCCGGTATTCACCAGAGCCCACCGCAAGACAGGATGGACTTGCTGCGGCAAGAGTCCTACCAGGTCCCTACCCCTGATGTGACTAGCTTGCGATGGCAGCTGAGGTGCAGTGAGGTACCGAATTGTAAGACTAAAACCGTAGTCAAGGACAGGCGGGCAGGTCAGCGAAGGGTTGGAAACACATCACGTCATGAAAGCACTTCTGAGATGCTTTTTCTAAGGCACGAGGCAACATAGATCCAGCAGGGAAGTGATACAGGCCGCGACAATACATAGGGTCAGCGCCCAGCAATCGGCCAATTACCGGCGTGCTGGTCCTTTCAATCTACAATAGCAAGCGCGTGTGTGCCCTAGCGAACGGGAGTGCGCGCACCGGCCGGCAGTGGAAGACGGCAGGACAGGAGCTTGGATAGGTGAGTAGGTGCCGGCACAGTGAGTGCGCCCGCGGCCAGACTCGTGGCTCACGCCGCAACCCGACCCCAGCAGAGGAGAGGGGAACCGGGTGCATCCGCGGCCAGCAAGTAGGGCTGCCTGGCCACTCGTAACACGGTCCATCCATTGTTGCAACTCACTCACTCTGCTGTGCTCCATGTGCTCCCAGCATAGGCATAATTTTAGGGGGGGATGGGGAGGACTGATCCCCCCCACTTTTTGAACCAAAGTTGCACCTATGGCTCCCAGCCTCTGCGGACCTCTCTGCCAACTCCTCGCAGTGCACGCTTCATTAATTCCAGCTCCTCTCACGGCTCCACACTACAGTCTCTCAGGAAAAGGTACTTAATGTGGCCAGTGAAAATGTAATACCAGCCTCCTCCAGCTGCTAATACCGGCCTAGTGGCAGCGCTGATCAGCTATGAACACAGAGTCATGGCATGCATGCCCACAGAGAGTGCGCCGTGTGCCACCACTTAACTAGGGCTTATTTTTGGAGTAAGGCTCAGTATTCGGTCCTCTTTTATTCAATGTATTCATTAATGATAGTGGAGGGGATTAATAGCATGGCTTCTATTTTTGCAGATGACACCAAACTATGTAGTGTAGTGCAATCTATGGAAGATGTTCATAAATTGTAAGCAGACCTGGATACATTGAGTGTTTGTGCATCAACTTGGCAAATAAGGTTCAATGTGGATGTATGTAAGGTTCTTCATCTGGGTACAAATAATCTGCAGGCATCATATGTCCTAGAGGGAGAAAAAGAGAACAAGAGAACAAGCAAGATATTGGTGTGTATTAAGAGACATGGACTCACGGGACAAAGATGTAATTCTACCACTTTATATAGCATTGGTGCTTCCTCACTTGGAATATGCTGTTCAGTTCTGGGCTCCAGTTTATAGAAAAGATGTAATGGAGCTAGAGAGAGTGTAAAGATGAGCAACCAAACTTATAAGGGGAATGGAGCATCTTAGTTTTGAGGAGAGGCTAAAATAATTAAACTTATTTAGTCTTGATAAAAGACGACTCCGGGGAGACATGATTAATTTATAGAAGTATATAAATGGTCTGTACACAAAGTATGGAGAGAGATTATTTCATGTGAAGCCCCCTCAAAAGACAAGGGGACATTCCCTTCGGCTAGAGAAAAAAGGATTCAATCTCCAGAGAAGAAAAGCGTTCTTCACTGTAAGAACTGTAAATCTGTGGAATAGCCCCCTGAGGAGCTGGTCACAGCAGGAAGAGTTGGGAGTTTGAAGAAAGGATTAGATACCTACCTGGAACTAAAGAATATTAATACGTATGTAGCCGTAGAAAATTCTATATCTAGTCTAATGGCAAATCTGGGATCAGAAACAAAAGGTCACATGTATGAAAACTGCAAAGCTGCCATCAGCCATCTATTAACCGTTTCAGGGCCAAATCAAATGGACCCCCACCCATTACTAATTCCTATTTTTTGACATATCAGTGGGCCCCTTCTTGATTAGGGCCCCTGACAGGAGTACCTCCCATAATGCCCTATTGGCACCCCTGGAAAACTGTGTTGGTCTAAGACTTTGTTTGTTGCCCATAGCAACCAATCAGCATTCCCCTTTCATTTCATATAGCGCTCTGAAAAATAAAAGGGGCACTCTGATTGGTTGCTATGGGCTCTGATTGGTTGCTATGGGCAACAAAGAAAGTCTTAGACCAAGACAGTTTTCATACATGTCCCCCACAATTTTCCCTAGAGCAGATTGTTTCTTGCCTTATGGGTTTCAAAGCATCAATAGAGGAAACTAGGCTTAAACTCTTTATCCCCCTCCCTTAACCCACATTTTCCCCACGCTTGGTTGAACTTCATGGACATATGTCTTTTTTCAACCTTACTATGTAACTATAGTTAGTAATGGTAAGGCATTTATCTCCCACGTCTGTTTAATGGTCTCTAATCATATTAAAGATTTGCATTATATTTAAAATCTCACTTTATTGTCTTTTAGGAAAAAGTAAAAGATGAAAAAGAGAAAATCTTTACAGAAAAGCACTTGTTGACTTCTACATTGGATCTCATGCTTGGTGGGACAGAGACGGTGTCCACTACCATACAGTGGGGTATTCTGCTCATGGCGAAATATCCTCATATACAGAGTAAGCCGAGAATTTTATACATAAGCTGAGAATGTCATATGTATATATATTAAAGAAGTTGCTTTTAATAAATAAGTTAGGAGATCATACCATTTTCTAATATACATGTATTAAAAATTCTGCTCCCGTACTTCTTTTCTACAAATGCAGTTGGCCCCTATTAAAAAGAAAAAAAGGTATGGCCCACATTCCTGTCCATAGTAATGGCTGCCATGGAGGGGCTGTATAGTCTGAAGATGGCGTCAGTCATGGGACCTCCTATAGCAGTTAGCAGCTGGGTCACATGACATCTATGGGGGAACTGAATAGGAATAATGGTGGAATAATTATTATAAATATGGATATTCCAGCAGATTTTTCACTTCATGCAGTAACTTGTCATGTGGTTAAGAAAGTTGACTGTGAAAAAACATACATAAGTGTCTTTGGGTGGCGATGTCTTGTTGTTGGTAATAAAGTTAAGTGTAAAAAGAAAAACAAAGCACAAAGACGAGACAGAACTGGGAGAAGAAGTTTTATCTCTCCAATAATGTACTGTTACCTGGATACCAGGGGAAAAGTGTTTGGTGGTCACATAACTAACGCAATTACTTTTGCTTGAATGGGGCCCAATTTTTTTTTTGTAACCATAACCCTAACTCTGAGTTAGGATTACAGTGGTTTAGGGAGTTTTAGGAGGTTACCTTACTGTAGTCTAACTTATGGTACTATGTACCATCTGACATCACTATTGCCATAACATTGCAACTGAAGCAATCGGGTTTGGTTCTAATTTAACTTTGACCCAAATCCAAAACACAACATTAGACACCATGTTTAGTCCATGCATTGCTATGGACTGGAAAGTAGGCTATACTAATTTTTTGCTAGATAGGGGCCTACTTCAAGAAAGGCTAGGAGCGTTTCTTGAAACCCTCAACTGTTCCTGCTGTGACCAACTCCTCAGGCAGGCTATTTCACAGATTCACAGTTCTCATGGTGAAGAAGGCTTTTTTTCCAGACAAAGGGGATGTCCTCTTGTCTTTTGAGGAGGTTTTACATTAATTAACTTTTCCCCATACTTCTTGTAGGGGATATTTAAATACTTATATAAATTAATAATTTTTCCTCGGAGCTGTCTTTTCTCAAGACTAAATAAGTTTAATTCTTTTAACCTCTCCTCATAACTAAGATGCTCCATTCCCTTTATAAGTTTGGTTGCTCTAACAAGCACTTTGGTTTGCACTTTCTCTAGCTCCATTACATCCTTTCTATAAACTGGAGCCCAGAACTGAACAGCATATTCCAAGTAAACCTGCACCAGTGCTTTATATAGTGGTAATATTACATCCCTCTCCCTGAGTCCATGCCTTTTCTAATACACGCCAATATGCTATGGACTGAAATGTAGGCTATACCAATTTTTTGCTAGATAGGGGCCTACTGCACTAGTATAAAAGATGTAGAGGAGCAGAATTTTTAATACATGTCTATTACAAAAATTTATGATTTCCTATTTTATACATAAATAAAAACAATATAAAGTAAACAAACACTTTGTACTGTTTTTGCATCCTTAGGATACAGTTCTAAGTAGTAGAACACAGGTGGTTTATGTTAAGAGCACCCTGTCAACCAAAAAACAGTGCCTTGGTGTTGCCCTGGCACATCTTAGCATGATGATGCCCCATGTCATGGCTTCCCGTCTAGTGTTAAAGGGGTATTCTCACCAAATTGATTAGCTTTAAACATGTAGTGAAAGGTAAATATAGATTGTTATTGAATACATTGCTTTTCTAATTTTACTTTATTTTTGAGATAGTGCACATCTTATCTCCTGCTTGTTTACACAAACTCCCCTAGGTTACCGACCACCTCAATCTGCTTTAGCAGCCCTGACTGGGATGGTGACCTCACTCTTTGCTGTGTCTCATCAGCAGCACAGGAGTTGGTTTACCTTTGTTACTGACAAACGTTAATGTTTTACAGCCTCCTCCCCTGCTGTTTAGACCCTTCCATCAGCTAGGAATAGAAAGCAGAAATGTCAGACATTGCTGTAGAACAGCCCACAGCCTGAACAGGAAGTGGAACCCTGAAGCTGGCTGTGAAGAGTGGGCTCTGTGAAACAGAAAATCCCCTTTAAAAAAGTATTCCAGTTGTAACAGATAAAGGCTTTTCATTGTACAATGACGGGCTATAGAATGTACTGGTATACTTTTTTATTCCCTCATAGTTGCTGTCACTTAATAGGAACCATCATTGTTTATATCTAGAAGGTAAAAATGTCCTGGTTATGATATGATGACTTAGTAACATGAGCCATGCACTTGTGTAATCAGTACAAGACCAAGACAGGTCCAAAATTTCCACAGGATGTTTTTGGCTTTGTATAGATATTTAAGGATAAGTCAGTGGATAAAAGGAGTATAACATAAAATTCTCCTATTTTCTAGAAAAAGTCCAAGACGAAATTAAAAATGTGATAGGACTTGAGCGTCCTCCTCGGTGGGATGACCAGAAGACCCTTCCATACTGCTTGGCCACGGTCCATGAAATTCAGCGCGTTGCTAACATCTTCCAGTATTTACCACACTCCACGGCCACAGATGTCCACTTCAGAGGCTACTTTATACCAAAGGTAATTCTTTATCTGGTAGTAAAAATTCTACGACACAACCACAAGGCCATACTTACAGCTCAATGGCTGGACTAAAGACTGAACCCAGTAGGGGGGCAATAAAGGCCTCTGTGCTACATGGAAAAGATACTAGTATAACAGCTGCAGATAACTATTGAGTAAGAGCTCACACACCCCTCCACTAGGGAAACAACTGAATCAAAATAAAATTTGCACCTTAAATAGGTACCAGTTCACACCGGTATGCAAAAAAGCCATGTATTCTACTGTGGCTTCTTGCATACTGGTGTGAACTGGTACTTACTTAAGGTACAGTTTTTTAGCATTCAGTTGTTCCCCTAGTGGAGGGATCAGGGCCGCCATCAGAAATTTTAGGGCCCCATACAACTGAAGTGCCTGGGCCCCCCACCACCCGCAAACCCTGTGCCCCGCCCCCTCCACCACTCTGGCCCCCACCCCAGAAAAAGAAAAATTCTGGGGTGAACAAGAAAAAAAAATGTAATTGCACCATTGTTTTTTGCATTTAGTTCTTGTTGGATTTTACAATGTATGGCTTACCTATATTGTGTGGGTCATTTCGTATACAAGGGCCAGCAAATACCGCCACATGATCACCATTATAATGTTACTGACCAAACCTGTATACCCAGACCACTAATATCAATAACAACATCATACAAATAATAATACCACCACATACAACTCCCATATGGTGACTAATATGACTATAACGTTACTGACCAAACCAGTATACCAAACGGTGCGTTTCAGGGGGGAGCAGGATGAGTGAAAGGGTGCGGTGCGGCCCAGGGTGGAGCAGGAGGACTGAAAGGGTGCGGCCCAGGGTGGAGCAGGAGGACTGAAAGGGTGCGGTGCGGCCCAGGGTGGAGCAGGAGGATTGAAAGGGTGTGGAGCAGCACAGGGTGGAGCAGGAGGACTGAAAGGGTGCGGCCCAGGGTGGAGCAGGAGGACTGAAAGGGTGTGGAGCAGCACAGGGTGGAGTGAAAGGGCCAGACATGGCCCAGTGGGGAGCAGGGAGCGTGAAATGGTAGAGCACAGTCTAGGGGAAGTGAAAGGGCCTGGCATTGCATTGAGGGAGCAGGAGGAGTGAAAAAAAAACCTGCGGCACAGTGAAAAATATGCACATGAACTGTACACACATGCTACATACACTATACACACAGACTGTGCACACACACACTATACAAATGCTGTATACACACAAATGCTATATATACACAATAAATACACACATACATTATATATACACACACAAACATACACACACCGTACACACTGAATACACTCTGCAGGCTGTTTACTCACACACATATTATGTGGGCACACTATATATATTCATATTGTACCAGTTATAACCAAACCTTGCTGCTGTCAGCATTGGCTATGGTCTTCATTCACTGGTCGTCTCCTTCACTGGTCCACGGGGGATGTTTTCACTCCTTCTAGTTCCACCTGTGTCGCTTCAGGCAGTTTCACTTTTAACTAGGCTGCGTCGCTTTGACCACTGGCAGGCCGCGCCCGGCGCTACAACCGTCAAAAGACCGAGCCTGGCGCTCTAAACGTCAGTAGGACGCGCCCAGCGCTACAACTATCGATAGGCCGCGCCCGGCGCTATAACCACCAGTAGGCCGCGCCCGGTGCTACAACAACCGACAGGCCGCGCCCGCCGCTATAACAACCGACAGGCCGCGCCCGCCGCTATAACAACCGACAGGCCGCGCCCGCCGCTATAACAACCGACAGGCCGCGCCCGGCGCTATAACAACCGACAGGCCGCGCCCGGCGCTATAACAACCGACAGGCCGCGCCCGGCGCTATAACAACCGACAGGCCGCGCCTGCCGCTTTAACTGCCGCTAAGCCGTACCCGTCACTTTCACTCCCACCAGTGCCCAGCGGCGGCATGCTGAACAATTTGAATCCGGGAGGGCCCGCCTCTCGAGGAGGAGCCCCACAGTTTCAAATTGCTCAGCATCTCGCCCACAGACAGAGAGGGGGAGGGCCCGGCTCCGGTTAAAGCACGCAGGGACAAAGGCGGAGCGCAGCTGTGACCGGGAGCTCGGGCCCCCTCCAAGCAGCGCCGCCTCCTCCCAGCAGCGCCGCTGGGTCCTATGGAGACCGCGGCGGTCGGCTGTGCAGTGCAGTGTGTGTGCACTGTTCGGTAATGTGAAATAAGGGGGCCTGCTTACAGCGGGCCCCCTTATTTCACCGGGCCCCGTACAGGAGTACCGGCTGTACCCCCTGTATGGCGGTCCTGGGAGGGATGTGTGAGCTCTTGCTCAATAGTTATCTGCACCTGTTATATCTTTCCCAAATAGCACAGGGGCCTGTGTTGCCTCCTACTGGGTTCAGTCTATATAGTCCAATTGAGCTGTAAGTATGTCCTTGCGGTTGTGTTTTTGTGTAAATAATGTCCCATTTTTCTGTAAATGGGTAGTAAATATTGCAAAACATTGTTACCTCATCCAAATAACGAAGATCATGACCAGTTGTTTACGTCCATATGATGCCAGTGGTTGTTCTATTATATACTTTGGGCGACATGTATAATCGGGAGTTGCGCCTGTTTTCTGGCGAAAACTGCGGCTCACCGATTCGAATCCCCTGTCGGACGCAGGGATGCGATGTTAGGTGCAAACTTCGCCACTTTCGGATGCGCCTAACATGAAGGGGCATGCAATGGGTGCGGTGTGGGCGTTCTGGGGCGGGATGCGGCACTTTCGAATAGTCCGAGGTATGCATGATCGTGGGTCGGCAAAGTGAGGCGCATTGTAGCTCCGACAGGCAGACCTAATTGATTGTGGTCTAAATGAGCCGGAGGAGGCGAAGTGAAGCAAGAACGTAGTGGAATGGGGCAAAATGTGCTCTTGGTCGACTGTTACAACAGTACACAGCTCTTAGCTCCGTGAGACATGCAGTATAATTCCAAAAATCGTTTTTATTAGGTGTAAAACATCTGAAAAAGAGCTCAAACCTTCTATAAACATAAATAAATAAAATCACTAACAACGCGTGTGTCGCTGTCACCGCTGCAACATCAGGAATTGCGATATAGAAAATTGCCGGGAAATACAGTAATTCAAATTCTGTAAGCGCTTCTCATTGGTCGGCATAAACCAGCCAATCAGAATAGGAGCGACAGTGACCCTTTATAACCTATGGAGAAGTATTGACCAATCAAATGAAAAGGCTGGACAGTTCAAAATCCAGTAAAAAAGGCAGAAAAGAGCTGATTGGTTGAGCTAGCGGGGGCTTGGCTATCCCGGCCAATCAGAGTGCGAGCTACTTTGTCCCATTGTAGTCTATGGAGAGACAGGGGCACTGAAATCTCAGCTCTGTGAGGCATGGAGTATTAGTAAATAAATAATTTTTATTAGGTGTAAAACATTCTCTGTAAAAGAGCTAAAACCTTCTATAAACATACATAAATAAAATCCCTAACAACGCGTTTGTCGCCATTACCGGCGCTACATCAGGAATTGGGATATAGAAAACTTCCGGGAAATACAGTAATTCAAATTGTTTAAGCTCTTCTCATTGGTCGGCAGAAACCAACCAATCAGAATAGGAGCGACAGTGAACCATTATAAGCTATGGAGAAGTATTGACCAATCAAGTGCAAAGGCGGGACAGTTCAAAATACAGTAAAAAAGGCAGAAAAGAGCTGATTGGTTGAGCTAGCAGGGGCTTGGCAATCAGCGCTAAAACCTTCTAAAAACATACATCACTCAAATCCCTAACAACGCGTTTGTCGTCGTCACCGGCGCTACATCAGGAATTGAGATATTGAAAACTGTCGGGAAATACAGTAATTCAAAATCTGTAAGCGCTTCTTATTGGTCGGCAAAAACCAACCAATCAGAATAGGAGCGACAGTGGCCCATTATAACCTATGGAGAAGTATTGACCAATCAAATGAAAAGGAGGGACAGTGACATGACTGCGCCCAATCCCACCTCTGAGGCGTCTGTCTGGACAATAAACTCTTTGGAGAAGTCCGGGGCTACTAACACCGGCTGGTTACAGAGGGCTTTCTTCAGGGCTTGAAATTATTTTTCTGCCTCCTCAGACCACTAAACCATTACTGCCTTCCTCCTTTTTGTTAGGTCTGTCAGCGGGGCTGCAATAGGGGCAAAGTTTGGCACGAACCTGCGGTAGTAGCTGACAATCCCCAGGAATGCTCTTACCTGCTTTTTTGTAAGGGGTTGTGGCCGCCTCTGAATCGCCCCCACTTTGTTTATTTGGGGACTTATTGTGCCCCTACACAATATACCCCAAGTATCATGCTTCCTCCAACCCAATGGCGCATTTCTCAGGGTTAGCCGTAAACCCTGCTTTCCTGAGTGAGTCGAGTACCACCTGTAACTTGCTTAGATGAGACCCCCAGTCAGTGCTGAAAATCACTATATCATCCAGGTAGGCAGATGCGTACCTGGTGTGGGGTTTTAGAACCTTATCCCTTGCCCTCTGAAATTAGCTGGGGCCCCCTGTAATCCGAAAGGCATCCTGGTGTAGTGGAACAGCCCGTCTGGAGTGGAGAAGGCAGTTTTCTCTTTGTTCTCTTCTGACAGGGGAATCTGCCAATAACCTTTGGTAAGGTCCAGTGTGGTAATATACCTGGCGGACCCCAGTCTTTCAATCAATTCATCCACTCGGGACATCGGATAGGAATCCCACTTAGAGACCTCATTTAGTCAGCGGAAATCATTACAGAACCGCCAAGTCCCATTTGGCTTAGGAACTAGTACAATGGGGCTAGACCACCCGCTTTTGAACTCCTCAATGACGCCCAGTGCCAACATGCGCCTTAATTCCTCAGAGACCGCTTTTCTCCGAGCTTCTGAAATTCGATAGGGCTTAACGTGAACTTTCACCCCAGGGTCCGTAACTATTTCGTGCTGTACTACATCTGTAATGCCTGGAAGGTCGGTGAAGATGTCCCTGTTACGCTGTAACAATTCCCAGGTCTCCTGTCTTTGATGTTTGGACAGGGAATCACCTCTGATAACCTTCCGAATGTCTGAGGGTGCTTCTACGTGGGCAGCCGGGGTCACTACTAGGACCTCTCTATCATGCCACGGCTTTATTAGGTTTATGTGGTACAGTTGGAAAGGTTTTCTTTTCCCTGGCTGATGTATTTTATAGTTCACCTCTCCCACCCTCTCTACCACTTCATACGGATCCTGCCACTTAGCCAGGAATTTACTTTCAACTGAGGGAACCAGTACGAGAACACGATCCCCAGAGTTAAACTGTCTAACCCTAGCTGCCCTATTGTACACCCGACTCTGTGTCTCCTGCGCCCTTCGCAGGTGCTCCTTTACAATGGGCATTACGCGGCTGATGCGATCCTGCATCTGGGCCACGTGTTCTACCACGCTTTTGTAGAGGGTAACCTCACTTTCCCATGTCTCTTTGGCGATGTCCAGCATACCCCTAAGGTGTCTCCCATATATAAATTCATATAGGGAAAATCCCGTGGAGGATTGAGGGACCTCTCGGAGGGAGAACAGAAGGTACGACAGCAGACAATCCCAGTCTCTCCCATCCTTTTCTACGACCTTTCTCAACATCCCCTTCGAGGTTTTTATTAAATCTCTCAACTAATCCGTCGGTTTGAGGATGATACACAGAGGTCCTCAGTTGTTTAATTTGCACAGGTCTTTCATTACTCTAGACATAAAAGGTGTCCCTTTCCTTTGGTAATCCTGTTCTAGAGAAGATCTGCAATAACTCTCGGGCAATACATTTCACAGACGGATTTCTTAAGGAAATGGCCTCAGGGTACCTGGTAGCATAATCAAGCACGACCAGAATGTGCTGGTGAACCCGGGCAGATTTAACCAATGGCCCTCCTAGATCCATCGCGATTCTCTCGAATGGTACCTCAATAATGGGTAGGGGGGCTAAAGGGCTCCTGAAATGGAACATGGGAGCGGTTAATTGGCACGTGGGGCAGGACTTACAGAAATTCAAAATCTCTTGGTGACAGCCTGGCCAATAAAACCTTTTTAATACCCGCTCTTGTGTTTTCTCCGCACCCAAGTGCCCCCCTAGCACATGACTGTGAGCCATATCAAGTAACATCCTTCTTTAGAGTACTGGCACCAACAGGGGTTCCACCAGTTCACCTCGTACCTTTACCACCCGGTACAACAAATCATTGTTTACAGCGAAATGTGGAAACCTTTTCTCAGTGTCCGGCTCTTGCAGTACCACATTTAGTTACGTTACCTGGTCCCATGAATTCTTTAGAGTGAGGTCTCGCAGCTGAGCAGTTCCGAAGTTCTCACGTGACACCTCTAGGTCAGGTACATTTTGTTCAGAGGCGGATAACTGCTCCTCGCTTCCTGCCAACACAGCTAACGGAAAGTTTTTTTAGCTACATCAGTGGTTACCCCTACTGCATCATGTTGTACATCCTCCGCTAGGGCAACGGGACTGAGGGTTTGGAGACTCTCTGCCCTCATAGTGTCACCTTGAGGTTGTGACCAAAGTTCCCAAAACAGAGGAAAATCCCTTCCCAGAATTAGGGGATGTAGTAAGTCTCTTATGATGCCCACCTCCTGGCTCAAAGTCCCGCAACCAGTCTCGATAGTCACTGTAGCCAGTGGGTAGTGCTTAGTGTCCCCATGAATGCAGACCACCCCCACCCGTTTCTCCGAGGTTACCAGGTCATGAGGAATGGCAGCTCACAAGAGGGTAACTAAACTGCCAGAGTCCAACAGGGCCACCACCCTGACCCCATTCACCCGGACATGGCATTCCTGGGGGCCTGAGTCTGGCAGGGGCACAGCACTACAGGCCAGGTGGGCAAACATGGAGAGGCGGCGGGTGGCACCACATTCCATAGGCTCCTCCTGCTGAGGACAGTGCGCTGCAATATGTCCCAGTTGTTGGCACCTCCAACAACGCACCTCTACTCGGCCACCCAGGGGGACTTTAAGGGGTGAAAGTACCTTTTCTGGGTCCACCAACCTCTCTCTTCTGGGTGGACCACCTCGACTCGGTCTCTGGACATGGCTCCCCTGGTCATCGGCGGAGAAGGCTTTGGCGCTTGGCCCCTGGGAGCGACCCCCGGAGCGCCCAATGGACGGCTGGGCTTTATTTTCAGGCCTCAGGTAGGTCTCTGCGGTGGTATACTTCTCCACGAGGGCAATCAGCTGGTCCAGTGTCTTGGGGTCTACCTGGGCAACCCAACGATGCAGCTCTCGTGGAAGTCCACTCGCGTAGCAATACATGACGATCGGGTCTACGATGGCGGATGGACTCAGCACCTGAGGTTGCAGCCACTTGCGCACAAGGTGTAGAAGATCAAATAACTGGGAGCGGGGCGAATTATTCTCCTCAAACCACCAATCAAGGACTCTTTGAGCCCGCACCACTAGGGTGACTCCCAGCCTGGCCATAATCTCAGGTTTAAGGAGGTCATAGTCCTTGGTTTGCTCTGTAGTCATATCAAAGTAGGCATTCTGTGGTTCCCCAATCAAATAAGGCGCCAGAACTTCTGTCCATACGGCAGCAGGGAGTTTCTCTCTTTCCTCCAGCCTTTCAAACAAACACCGCCAGGTATGCCTCCACGTCATCATCAGGGGTCATCTTTTGCAAGGCGCGCTGTACTTTTTTACTGTGCACGACCCCCGAAACGTCTTCTGTCCTCTGGGCAGAAACATTGTCTCTGAGCACTGCAATCTGTTCTAGCAGCAGACAGTTTGTTTCTTGTTGGTTGGCATTGGCCTGCACCAGGTGCTTGCACAATTCCTCCATTGCAGTGGACTGGTTGGGCAGGAATGTAGCAGCCTTCACCCAGGACATACAGTTCACAAAAACGTATAAAGTCCAAAAACGTATGCTGCCGTAACACTTAGCAACCAGTGCCTGCATCCTCCACCATATGTGATGAATAGCGGTCACAGAGGCAGGCACAAGCGGGTAGATTGCAATAAAAATATGGGGTTTTATTTTTCACTGGCAAAACAAACAGCAAAAATAACAGTCTTGTGCAGCCGGCTTACCTCAGCCGTTTAACATGCATCAAACAAAGGTTAAGTCCAGCATCAAAAAGGAACAAACATGTACTCCACCATGTAGCTGGTAAAGTCTCTGCGTAGCAGACCCCTCTGGTCTGGTTTGGTGGGCAGTAGCAGGCTCCTTCCTGCTCAGCACCCTCTGGAGAAATGGCTTCCAAACACTGTATAGCATCAGGTTGACTCTCCCACCTGGTCTCTTCCTGCACAGGCTTTAAAGGCCAAGGGATACCGGTAAAGCCTGGACCGGAGGGGTGAATGGCCTCCCACCCATGCTACAGCCGTTCAAAAAAATACAGCCCAATAAAGCTGCACGGCAGCTATACTAAAATACACAAACCTAAGTTACTTATCTAGACTGCTGTCCTTTCCCCCACCAAGGTCCGGTTCCTTGGTGGCCCCACTAGTGCAGTTCTCTTGCTGCCACTCTGTTGTTTGGAAAGGCCGGGATGTACCACTGGATCGGCCTCCTTGACATCCCTGGAACTTCCTTACTATTTGCAGCATCCTTCTAGGGACATATCTTCCGTCCACTATTTTCCCTGCTGGTTGCTTACAATACATACATGTCTCCTTGCCTAGATCTGCAGTGTGTATACATTAAAATGGTTTCAAAATTTAGAAGTGTTAATAGTTTATTTTTATCAATTAACAAGATGCAAAGTGAAGAAACTAAATCGCATCTAAATCAATTTGATTTTTGGTGTGACGACTCTTTGCCTGTGGAGTACTGGAAGTGATGATACGGCCTCATTATCACAGAGCCCGGTTAATTAACGGTTTTATTTTTTGAAAGCATTCCTACTTTGTAGTATTTTTTTCCACACTTGCCTAATGGTATGCCCACATAATGAATAAAATGTATTCCTCAGATTCTGTTGTCGAAAAATCGTGTTGTCCAGCGTATTTCATGTGTTAAATATATATTTACATAGTTATTATGGTTGATAAAAGACATATGTCCATTAAGGTCAACCAAGGATGGGGAAAGATGTTGATGAATGGAGGGATATAGGGAGTTTTTAAGCTTAGTTTCCCCTGCTCATGAAGACTTTGGAACCCATAAGACAAGAATCAATCTGCCCTAAAAGAGGATTTCATTCCTAATCCCAAAGTTACTATCAGACTGGATCCAGATATTTTATACGGTTACATACGTATGAATATTATTTAGTAGTAAGAGGTTATCTAAGCCTCTTGAATCCCTCAACTGTTCCTGCTGTGACCAACTCCTCAGGCAGGCTATTTCACAGATTATTATTATTATTATTTATTTTAAAGCGCCATTGATTCCAGGGCGCTGTTCATTCGAGGGGGTTACATATATAACATAAGTCAAACGAGTACAATGATAAGTGATTAATGACAAGGCACGACAGAGGGAGAGAGGACCCTACCCGCGAGGGCTTACAATCTACAAGGAGGGGGAAAGAGACAGGAGGTGAGGGGCAGACATGTTTATGGAGGAAGTAGTGACAACAAGGTTCGTTTAGGTTATAGCAAAGCCTGAAGAAATGGGTTTTCAGGTTGCTTTTAAAGCTGGTGAAAGTGGAGGAGAGTCTGATGTGTTGGGGCAGTGAGTTCCAGAGTGTGGGTGAAGCACGGGAGAAGTCTTGGAGACGGTTGTGTGAGGAGCTGATAAGGGGAGAGCAGAGGAGAAGGTCCTGTGAGGAGTGGAGATGGGGAGATATTTGGAAATTAGGGCAGAGATGTATGGAGGGGAGAGGTCATGGAGAGCCTTGTAGGTCATGGTTAGTAGCTTGAAATGAATTCGCTGGGCAATGGGAAGCCAGTGAAGGGATTGGCAGAGGGGAGAGGCAGAGGAGTAGCGAGGAGAGAGGTGGATGAGACGGGCAGCAGAGTTAAGGATGGATTGGAGGGAGCGAGGGTGCTAGCTGGGAGGCCACAGAGAAGGATGTTGCAGTAGTCTAGGCGGGAGATGACAAGGGCATGGACCAGCATTTTTGTAGTGTCATAGTTGAGGAATGAGCGGATGCGAGAGATATTTTTCCGGTGGAGGCGGCCGGCAGAGGTAAGGGTTTGGTGGTGGGGTTTGAAAGACAGAGCGGAGTCTAGGAGTACCCCAAGGCAGCGGACTTGCGGAACAGGTGAGAGTGTAGAGCCTTTGACTGAGATAGAGAGATCAGGGGCAGGTGGGAAGATGATGAGTTCTGTTTTCTCCACATTTAGTTTTAGGAGACGTGATGAGAAGAAGGAGGAAATGGAGGACAGACAGTCAGGGATCCGGGAGAGTAGAGAAGTGACATCTGGGTCGGAGATGTAGAGTTGGGTGTCGTCAGCATACAGGTGGTAATGAAAGCCATGTGATGCTATGAGATGACCGAGGCCAAGAGTGTAGATAGAGAAGAGTAGTGGGCCCAGGACTGACCCCTGAGGGACACCAACAGAGAGAGGCCGGGGGGAGGAGGTGGAGCGAGAATGAGAGACGCTGAAAGTCCGATCAGTGAGGTACAAGGAGATCCAGGAAAGAGCCAAGTCTGTGATGCCGAGGGAGGAGAGGATTTGTAGCAGGAGGGAATGGTCGACAGTGTCAAAGGCAGAGGATAGGTCTAAGAGGAGGAGCACAGAGTAGTGGCATGAGGCTTTAGCAGTTACTAGGTCATTAGTGACTTTGGTTAGGGCGGTTTCGGTAGAGTGGTGGGGTCGGAAACCAGATTGTAGTGGGTCAAGAAGAGAGTTGGAGGAGAGGTGGGAGGACAGCTGAAGATAGACATGCTGCTCGAGGAGTTTGGAAGCAAAAGGGAGCAGTGAGATGGGGCGATTCACAGATTCACAGTTCTCATGGTGAAGAAGGCTTTTTTTCCAGACAAAGGGGATGTCCTCTTGTCTTTTGAGGAGGTTTTACATTAAATAACTTTTCCCCATACTTCTTGTAGGCGATATTTATATACTTATATAATATAATCATGTTTCCCCGGAGCTGTATTTTCTCAAGACTGAATAAGTTTAATTCTTTTAACCTCTCCTCATAACTAAGATGCTCCATCCCCCTTATAAGTTTGGTTGCTTTGATAAGCACTTTGGTTTGCACTTTCTCTAGCTCCATTACATCCTTTCTATAAACTGGAGCCCAGAGCTGAACAGCATATTCTAAGTGTGGCTGCACCAATGCTTTATATAATGGTAAAATTATATCCCTCTCCCCTAGTCCATGCCTTTTCTAATACACGCCAATATCCTTAGAGGCAGCTGATTGACATTGCATGCTGTTCTGTAATCAATGGTCTACATGTGCACCCAGAACTTTCTCCTAGTTTTTCTCCCCCTAGGACATATGATGCCTGTAGATTATTTGTACCCAGATGCAGAACTTTTTATTAATCCACATTGAACCTCATTTGCCAAGTGGATGCCCAAACACTCAATTAGTGTCCAGGTTTGCTTGCAATTTATATCACCTCCAAAAATAGAAACAGTGCTATTAATCTCTTAATCGATGTCATTAAATTAACATTGAATAAAAGAATTCCCCAGTACTGAGCCTTGGGGTCACCACTTATGACCGGGGACCACCACTGAGAGTGGGAGTCATTTGCCACCACTCTCTGAGTACGATCTGATAGCCAATTTTTAATCCAATTACACACTATTATTTCTAACTCTATAGACTTTTTACCCAATAGACTCTTATGAGGGACAGTGTCAAACACCTGTACAAAGTCTAGGAACTCTACATCCATAGCCGCCTCGTTATCCAGACTTCCACTCACCTCTTCATAAAAACAGATCAGATTGGTCTGGCAACTTCTGTGTTTAGTAAGTCAAGGTTCACACGGCTTAAATGCAAGGCGTAATTATGCCCCGCAATTACGCCGTGTGGACGGGAGCAGGAGCGGGGGAGGGAGCAGGGGGCCGGCACCTTGCCGGCCAATAGACTTGCATTACCAGCGGCGCGTATACACCGCTAGTAATTCACGTCACTTATCTCCCCGCCCGGCGGCTTCGCCGTGCAGAGTGAGGAGACGTAATCCATAGTTCTCTATGAGAACTGTGGATTACCGTAATGACTGGGACGTATTCCAGCCGTAATTTGCGCACTCCGGCGCGTAATTACGGACTGAAATACATCCAATTTTAAGCCTTGTGAACATAGCCTAAAGCCATGCTGGCAATCACTTACAATGTTATATTCAGCCACATATTCCTGTATATAGTCTCTTATGAGCCACTATTACTCCAGGGGGCCTATATTTATTATCATTACAGGGGGCCTATATTTATTACTACTACTACTACAGGGGGCATATATTTATTTATTATTACTACTACAGGGGGCATATATTTATTATTAATACAGGGGGCCTATACTTATTTGTTATTACTACAGGGGACCTATATTTATCTTTACTACAGGGGGCTTATATTTATTTACTATTGCTACAGGGGGCCTATATTATTACTACAGGGGGCATATATGTATCTATACTACATGGGGCATATATTTATCTATCTTTACTACAGGGGGCATATATTTATCTTTGCTACAGGGGGCATATATAGATCTATCATTACCACAAGGGCACATATTTGTCTATCACTACTACAGGGGGCATAAATACCTACCCCTAATGACTACAGGGGGCATATATCTCTATAATGACAGAGCTGATTGTATATGTATATTATATACATGTATAATTCTGATCAATATCACTGCAGACTGATTGTCAGCTCTGTAGGTCACCATTATTAGTATAATACTGACCCACAGAGCTGACAATCAGTCTGCAGTTATAAAATACTGGTTACCCCATACTATACCCCTAGATGACATAGTATACACTTATTTATTTATTTATTTTTGTATGTGTGTGTGATTCTAAACATATAACCCCCTCCATAACCCCACCCCGATAACCAGACACCCACTGGGCAGTGGAAAAGTTGTCGTGCATCAAACCGGTCCCTGGTGGAAAAAAGGTTGGGGGCCGCTGTTCTAAAGAACTGTGCATGTACAAACTAACCCACATGTAGATTTACTCAAACAAATAAACACACACACATGCATCCCTGAATCTTCATCCCCTTTTCTCCTCACAGTTCTTGTTGGAGACAACAGGGGAGGGGTGGGGAATGTATACTTCATTAGAGGTTATGAACGCTCCTGAATTGGATTCTGTACGGTAGCTGCTATTTATGTTTACAGCACACAATTGGCTTTGTACTGATATATTATATGGCTGTAGTTGGAGCTGCTTAAGACTGGAGTCAAAAGTCAGCAGCTACTCACTGGAGCTCCTGAAGTAACAGTTTGGCAGCAATCCTGCTGTGAATATGCACTAGGACCTAAAAGGCCCGTCCACCTTTCTTCCCTACTGATGCCAGAAAGTAAAACAGTTACCTGGCAGCTGCATCTAAGTGAGAGAATCAAATTAAATTAACAATTTTCTCTCTAAAATATCGCCCCCTTTTTCCTGCCGCCGTAGGCGCATGCCCTCAATTGCCCAGTAATAAATACAGCCCTAAACACACAAGCTTTAGTGGTAAAAGCTATGGCAATGTAGGAAAACTACAAAACTTGGTAATATGTTACACAGCTGTCATTTTATAACAGGGCACCAGAGTGATTCCACTCTTCTCATCTATTCTCAACGATGAAACCCAATGGGAGACTCCCAAACAGTTTAATCCCAATCATTTCTTGGATGCTGATGGGAACTTTTTGAAGAAAGATGCCTTCTATGTATACTCCAAAGGTGAGCAGATCCATTGCAATAAAGTATTATTGTCACCAATGAACTTGATGAGAATTTTTATTTTATGGGGACCTGTCCCATTTAACATGCCATATCCTCTGCCAGCAGTATTTTAGAGAGCAGACAGAGCTCAGCAGATTGATTTACAGTATTGTGGGAAATAATTTAGTAGAATCTGTAATATATTCATTTCAATTTCCTTTGCTTCTGGGAAAAGGAGTCCCGTAGGCCGTCTTATCAGTGATTGACAGTAATCTCTGTATACACACTTCTGGGAAAAGGAGTCCCGTAGGCGGTCTTATCAGTGATTGACAGTTATCTCTGTATACACACTTATACATGATTAGACCGCCTACTGGACATCTCAACCCAGAATAAGCAGAAATTTAAATGAATAGTTCTGTTGAATATTTTTCCCCAAAAACTATTTCCCAATCTGCTCAGCTCCTGCTGCTCTAGAACATGCTGTCTGCAGATCAGATAACGTTTAGTGTAACAGGTTCCCATTAAAGGTTGTCTGGTTTAGAAAATCCATTTTCATACATAGATTCTCACAAAAGTGAGCACACCCCTCATATTTTTGTAAATTTTGTATTACATCTTTTCATGGGGCAAAACTGAAGATATGACACTTTGATATAGGGCATGTTCACACGGCGGTTTTGGCCGCGGCCAAAGCCTCGTCGAACCTCGCTGCAAACTCGCGTCTCCCGATGCGGGTTTGCGGCACGGGCGCTGGGCGTGGTCTCGGCGCAGGTTGGGCGTGGTTTGAGGCGTGGCTTGCGCCGAGGGTTTGCCCCCATGCAAATTAATAGCAGGGGGCAAATCGTGCCGCGAGCCGCGGCCCAGCCACGCACCACCCGTGGCGCAGAGCACTCCCTGTCAAGAATTGACAGGAGAGTTCTCCACACGCGCGGGTTTGGCCGCGGCCCTGAAGCCCCGAAACCCGCGGCATGTGAATATTAACGCGGCTTCCCATAGGAAACCATGTTAATAAACTAGGCGCATTTTGGCCGCGGTTTTGGCCGCGGGAACCGCGTCGGAACCCGCGGCCATAACCCCGGCCAAATCCGTCGTGTGAACAGGGCCATATAATGTAAAGTAGTCAGTGTGCAACTTGCATAACAGTGGAAATGTGGTGTCTCCTCAAAATAACTCAACACACCGACATCAAGATCTAAAACTCTGGCAACAAAAGTGAGTACAAAATACACAAATTGGGCACCATGTACGAACGGGGCTGCACCAGATATCTGGTGTCTTTACAGCCCGATATCAGACACAGACCCGTTCATACATTTTCAAATCTCCCACACGCCATTCCGGGGTGCATTACATCGCACCTGCGGCGCTTTGTAATGCGCCCAATCGTGGGAGGTGGGGCGCACTAGAACCGTAGCGAAATTACATATTCATAGCTTCGCTACGGCATTTCTGGGCGCATTAGAGTTGGAACAGGTATACCACTTTCATAGTGGTATACCTGATCCAAACTGTCGCCCAAGCGCTGGAATGCACCTGATTTATGACCCACTGTACAGCAGGTTCATAAATCAGGCGCATTCTATGCCTTTTTTATTTGCATGAAATTTCGCATCCCCACGCCAAAGTTCATACATGTCGCCCATTGTGCCCAAGGTGTCAATATTTTGTGTGGTCACCATTATTTTCCAGGACTACTAGAACTCTCTTGGGCATGGAGGTCACTAGAGCTTCACAGGTTGCAGCCATTAGAATCCTCTTTTGCTCCTCCATGATGATATCACGACGCTGGTGGATGTTAGAAACCTTGCACTCCTCTACCTTCTGTTTGAGGATGACCCACAGATGCTCAATAGGGTTTAGGTCTGGAGACATGCTTGGCCAGTCCAGCACCTTTACCATCAATTTCTCTAGCAATGGAGTGGTCATCTTGCAGTTGTGTTTGGGGTTTATGTTAGAATATTGCTCTGCGGCCCAGTTTCTGGGATCATGCGGCCCAGTTTCTGGGATCATGCTCTGCTTCAGTATGTCACAGTAAATGTTGGCATTCATGTTTCCCTCAATGAACTGTAGCTCCACACAGCTGGCAGCATTCATGCAGCCTCAAACTATGACACTCCCATCACCATGCTTGACTGTAGGCAAGACACACCTGTCTTAGTTCTCCTCACCTGGTTGCCACCACACACGCTTGACACCATCTGAACCAAATAAGTTGATCTTGGTCTCATCAGACCACAGGACATGGTTCCAGTATTCCATGTCCTTAGTCTTCTAGATTAGAAATTGTATTTTTATGGGTATACATTAAAAGTTATATTTTAGAGTTTGGATTTGTTTAGGATTCTTTCAGTGACTGGTTTCTTCTAGACTTTAGCAAACTGTTTGACGGCTTTCTTGAGCATCATCTTTGGAAGAGGCTTCCATCTGGGACAGCCATGCAGACCAATTTGATGCCGTGTTCGCAATATGGTCTGAACACTAACGGGCTAACCTTCCACCTCTTTAACCTCTGCAACAGTGCTGGCAGCACTCATCTCTGGATATGACACTGAGAGCATGCACTCAACTTCTTTGGTCGACCATGACGAGGCCTGTTCGGAAAACTACTGTATGGTCTTGGTCACTGTGCTGCAGCTCAGTTTCAGGGTGTTGACAATCTTCTTGTAGCCTAGACTATCTTTATGTAGAGCAACAATTATTTTTTTCAGATCCTCAGAGTTCTTTGCTAACACTGGGTGGAGCTCATAAGCTTGCAGTATATTGTTTATACACTGAACTCAATTATAACACAGTGTGCAGAAAGCTCCCCTAGTGGTGGAGTCAGTTTTGTTGTGTTTCTTTAGTATCAGTTTACAAACCTTGGATACTAATTCTTTTTCTGAATGCGCAGGACGCAGGGTTTGTGCTGGAGAGAGCCTGGCCAGGATGGAGCTATTTCTTTTCATTACTGGAATGCTGCAGAAGTTCACATTTACACCCCCTCCAGGAGTGAGTACGGATGATTTGGACCTCACTCCAGACGCAAAGTTTACTATGAGAACCAAGAGTTACAACGTTTGTGCAAGTCCCAGGCAGTAGGCCATTTGTAATATTGTCAAAATATGGACCTGAAAAATAGGTTTGCCTCAGGAACCATCTGTTGGTGTAAGTAAACAAACATTCTAGCTGGTTGGGCTCCTCAATGGTATAGGTAGGCAACTATGACGTGAACACACCTAATGAGCACAAATAGTGGTAACAAACCAAAATATAGTAGTGGTTTCTGAACAGTTTTCTCATATGGCAGTTTAACATAGCCTGCTCTTCACAGCTAATTCTGCTCTTCCTGTTCAGGCTGTGGGTTGTTCTACAGCATTGATTGGCTTTTCAACTATTCTTATCTAAGCCTGTTAGAGGAACATTGGTGATGGGTAGGTTTTAACAGCAGGGCCAAAAACTACTAAAAATCAACTGCTAGGGCAGAGAGAAGTGTTGGTAACCTGGGAAACTTTCTGTAAAAAAGCAGGAGATAAGATCTGCTTTAACTCTGGAATGAAGCAAGCTCAGAACAGCAATGCATTTAATAATAGTCTATTTAGTTTTGCCTACATGTTTAAAGCTAATCAATGAAATGGGAATACTCCTTTAAGGTAAAGATGGATACAAATTAAGCAGTATGACTATAGACCACAAATGTATTCAGATACGCAATTACTTGTATTAGTGTGTATACTGCATAAAAGACAATTTGTTAATACACTAGGTCAAAAATTTCTTATCCTAATTGTAGGGTTTTTAAAACCTTTTTTGTAGCTGTGTATAAACTACTGTATATAGAGTAGATAAGATGTATTGAAGTGTGTTGGCCAACTGATGACGTCCTGTTGGTTTATGATCTTAAGTCATTTTTCTTCAACCATGGACCTTTTCAAATCCAGTCATAGTTTGTAAGTTTCCATGTACCTTTGTGGTGCCTCTGACTAATAAGGAACATTATCCCTTTTGAGCCGCACACAAAGCCTCTCATCGAGCCAGCCATAACCCTGCTCTACTGTATTGAGGGGCAAGCACCCCTAAACAGTTGTCTATATATAGGTACTTGACTTGGCTTTAAAGGGGTTTTACCACGAAGAAAAATTAACATGAGTAGCTTGTAAATGAAACAAATTTTTTTTTCCATATTCATCACTGTTTTAGCTGCTCCCTTAGTGATCCGTTGTGTACAGCTCGTCTCTAGAGGATACGACCATTGGTGAGAGCGCCTCAGTCCTGGCCACACATGCTCTCAGGCAGTTACTGTCAGTGACTCCCCTGCTTAGTAATCACACAGACTCACTGCTGGGCAGGTGTTCAAACCCTGGTGCTTTCAATCTACTCCTGTACTCCTTAATAATTACTCAAACTAGCTAAAGGGGACCCTGACTATCTGTAAACTAGCTAAAGGAGGCCCCTAACTGTCTGTATACTACCTAAAGGAGGCCCTAACTGTCTGCTACCTAAAGGAGGCCCCTAACTCCTTATTACCTAAAGAAGGCCCCTAACGCCTTACTACCTAAAGAAGGCCCCTAACGCCTTACTACCCAAAGAAGGCCCCTAACGCCTTACTACCGAAAGAAGGCCCCTAACGCCTTACTACCGAAAGAAGGCCCCTAACGCCTTACGACCTAAAGAAGGCCCCTAACGCCTTATTACCTAAAGAAGGCCCCTAACGCCTTACTACCTAAAGAAGGCCCCTAACGCCTTACTACCTAAAGAAGGCCCCTAACGCCTTACTACCTCAAGAAGGCCCCTAACTGCCTGTATACTACATAAAGGAGGCCCTAACTGCCTTTATACCCTAACTACCTATAATACCTAACGCAGGCCCTAACTGCCTGTATACTACCTAAAGGGAGGCCCTACCTGTCTGTATACTACCTAAATGAGTCCCTAACTGGCTGTACACTACCTAAAGGGAGGCCCTAACTGCTTGCAGCCTATTTAAAGGGGGCCCTAACAACCTACAGCTTACCTAACTGTGGGCAACCACCTACCTACAGCCCAACTAACTGGGACTCACCAACACCTACCCACAGCCTACCTAACTGGGGTCCACCAACCTAACTGTAGCCTGTCTACTTGCCTAACTTGGGCCTGCTTATCTACCTGGGGGCTATTTACCTACCCACCCGTGGCTAAGTACCCACCAACCTACCAACTTATCCAGAGGGAGTCTACCTACCTAAATACGGTCTAGTTATTTGGGGCCTTGCCCATTTGCCTACCTACCTAGTCACCTAAGTTATGGCTTGTACCTGCTCTCTCTGTACCTACTTCCCTTGGAAGTTTGTACAGACGTGGGAATAGGTAAAGAGGCGCTGGAAAATTGAGGATTCTTAGATATTTGTGTGTAATTTCTGCAGGGATGAAATGTGGCCGGGACAAGTCATCATGGCGGTGTAGATGCAGAAGAAAAGGGACTAAGAACGACTCAGAAGAGAAGACAACGACTCATCAGATAGGACGTCTCCGGTGAGTCCCTGATTTCAGGGGTTATTTTACTTCTATATTGGATCAGAGCTGTATTCACTGTAATGTGATGTGACCCGAGCTGGTGTCTGACCTCTGTGTGGTCTCTATATGGTGGAGGTGTAGGTTATATATATGTAGGTTAGTTTAGTGGCAGCATACAGGTGTTCCTGATAATAAAAGTGAGGGAACACCTGACCCTGTGATAGGAGTTACACTTACACTTTCTTGCTGGTGTTTATTTTAGAAGGTGGTGAGGTGCGTGACCAAGGGAAACGTGGAGGGGGATATTGTATGTGGGCTATTGGAGGGGGTTATTATATGTGGACATTACGGGGGTTTATTTTTAAATGTGTGGGTGACCATATTGGAGGGGGATATTGTATGTGGACTATTGGAGGGGGATATTATATGTGGACTATTGGAGGGGGATATTATATGTGGACTATTGGAGGGGGATACTGTATGTGGGCTGGTGGCGGGGGATATGGATGGAGCTACTTAGCCCTGTGTCTATGATATGCTAGACTTGCATATGTGTGAGACAAAGAGATATGTGATTTACTTGCTATTGTACTACACAATACAGTTCTGTTTTGCACACTGTATTATGTGGTAAAATGGGCGCATTTACATCCGAGAGGCCGGTAATATTATCATGTACAGTACGGTGGGCCCCCAAGATCAACTCCCCTGTGGGCCTCAGACCCCACAGTCCGACACTGCTGGGGACCCACTGGTGAAGTTTATTCTGGAGGCCCACCAGTGTTGTTGATTCTGGGAGCTAATCTTACAGCTACTGTACATGACTGCACATAGCTCTTATACTCTGCCCCTTTTTGCATCTTTTTCTCTGCATTTCTGCCTTTCAGAAGGATACAAATACAGTTGAAAACCAACTCCAGGTCTGAAATGCTCAGAGGGTCAACAGGGGTTTCCCTTGTGGTCCAAGCCTGAGTAAGCATAAGCCTAGTCAAGGAGTAGAGAGGAAAGTGTGGCTAGTGTAGGTAAGCGGTATGTTGTAGGAAATAAATAGTATCTAATGTTGTGAGTATGTTGAATACTTTAAGTTAAATATATTGTGGACTGTACTTCAAGTATTGATACCGGCTATCCAGGGCCGGACTGGGAATAAAAATCAGCCCTGGCACTAAGCCCCCACCAGCCCACATACAATATCCGCTTAAAAAATTTCCCTTGTTCTCGCACCTCGCCACTTTCTAAAATAAACTACACTATAAAGCTGCTTTCACACAGAGCATTTTTGGTGCATTTTTGATATGTTTTGGTGTGGTTTTGTGCAGAAAGGCAGAGTAGTTAATGCTGTACGTTTCTGAACAAAAAAACGCATCAAAAAATGCACCAAAACTGCTCTGTGTGAAAGCAGCCTACACACAAGCAAGAAAGAACAAGTGGTGCAGAGAAACCCCTCATCACAGAGTCAGGTGTGCACTTGCTTTACAATCAGGGACAAGCCTGCACTGCCTCTATACAAGCACCAACATAACCTACAACACCACCAATCAGGTCACCATCACATGAATACAGCACTGATTCAATATAGAAGTAAAATGACCCCTGACAGCAGGGACTCACAGGAGACGTCATCTCTGATGGGAGTTGTTCTCTTCTCCTTTTCTTCTCCATCTGGCCCAAACCTCCATGGTGTCTTCCTAATGAGTTGTTCCTTTCCATTTTTTCTCTGTCCGGTACAGCATGCAATGTCTTCTTCTCCCGGTCACCACTCGTCCCTGTAGAATTTACCACAAATACATCTTAGACTCCTCTCTTTTCCAGCACTTTCCTATCAATTCCCAAATTTGTACAAGCTCCCTATCCATAGAGCCCCAAATAGTAATAGTGCCTCCTTTGCTGCCCCACACAGTAAAAAGTTAGTAATTGTACTCCAAACAGCATATGTTAGACCCTAAAAATTAGAAATTAAAAAATGTCAGATAAGTGGCATGTAAATAGTTAGACCCCATTAGGTAGGTAAACAGGTCCTTCCTCCATTAATTTGGTAGCTAGGATAGCTCCCAGTAACTAGCCAGGTAGCTGGTGCTGCCCCCAGTAACTAGCCAGGTGGCTGGGGCTGCCCCAGTAACTAGCCAGGTGGCTGGGGCTGCCCCCAGTAACTAGCCAGGTGGCTGGGGCTGTCCCCAGTAACTAGCCAGGTGGCTGGGGCTGCCCCCAGTAACTAGCCAGGTAGCTGGGGCTGCCCCCAGTAACTAGCCAGGTAGCTGGGGCTGCCCCCAGTAATCAGCTTGGTAGGGCCAGAAATTAGCCAGGTAGGGCCAGGGGCAGAAATTAGCCAGGAAGAGCCAGTATGTAGCCAGGCAGGGCTATCAAGCAGCCAGGTAGGGCCAGTATGTAGCCAGGCAGGGCCAGTATATAGGCAGGCAGGCAGGGCATGTAAATACGCAGGCAGGCAGGGCATGTATATAGGCAGGGCATGTATATAGGCAGGCACGCAAGGCATGTATATAGGCAGGCAGGCAGGGCATGTATATAGGTAGGCAGGCAGGGCATGTATATAGGCAGGCAGGCAGGGCATGTATATAGGTAGGCAGGCAGGGCATGTATATAGGTAGGCAGGCAGGGTATGTATATAGGCAGGCAGGGCATGTATATAGGTAGGCAGGCAGGGCATGTATATAGGTAGGCAGGCAGGGCATGTATATAGGTAGGCAGGCAGGGCATGTATATAGGCAGGCAGGGCATGTATATAGGTAGGCAGGCAGGGCATGTATATAGGCAGGCAGGCAGGGCATGTATATAGGTAGGCAGGCAGGGCCAGTATGTAGTTTTAAAAAAATAAATAAAAATAACACTTACCTGAAGTCTCTGCTTCCTCTTCTCTCCTCGTCTGGAGCAGCCGCTCTCACCCGAGTGCGGGCCGCGGAACAGGCGCGTGATGACGTTATCACATCGCGCACCTGCCCCGCGGCCTCCTGGGAGCTGAATGGCCGGGATCATAAGATCCCGGCTGTTCAGCCTCGGCCGCTGCTTGCACCGCGCGGTGCAGGCGGCGGCCGTGATGGCTGCATGGCTGGGTCTGTGACCGGCCATGCAGCCGTGTGGCGAGGGGGGCCTGTAGGCCCCCTGGCACAGGGGTCCGGTCGCAGATGCGACCGTTGCGGCCCCTGAACGTGCGCCACAGACCGACGCGGCCCTCGGGGCCCGCCGGGGGGAAACACCGGCCCCCTCGGCGGGCGCTCCGAGCCGGCGCTGCGGCCCGGACCCCAGCGGCCCACCGGGCAAATGCCCGGTTTGCCCTATGGACAGTCCGGGCCTGCGGCTGTCTAAGGACTCCATGAGAACAGGAGGCTTGCCAGAAGCCGATGAAAACAGAATGAACAGAGAAGCTTCTCTTCTGTCACTTTATTAAAAACGACAGAGGCTGCTGCAGCTCTGCTTTCACTGCCAGTCTACCTGCATGGTGAGAAGTCATAAGCCGGGGTGCAGCACATTCCGGTCTGTCTGTCTCCTCCCCCGCTGGGAAATGTCAGCTAAGTCTTCTTATCCTAACTCTCCCTCCTCCACCTCCGAATATGATGTCCCCAGCTCATCCCCGCCTCTCTCCTAGTCACCTCGCAGTGACCACCATCCAGTGACATCTATTAAACTGCAGGGTTCCCCTGAATCCCGGCTCAGCACATGAGAAGAAGTACAAAGTCTCTATGAGGCAGTTACGCGGGTCAGGATAGTTGACCACATGCATCTGCTATATCACTGTTAAAGTAAAAATGAACATGCTGTGTAGGCCTGAAGTGACTATATTGTATTTTCTTAATTCTAATGTCAGTTGCTTTAACCTCAGAAATAAAGTTTTAATTTTTATTAACTGAAGTAAAGAGTACAAGGTTAAGTGATAAAGAATACATCTGTGGTTCAGTTCTCTGAGAACAGTGTAAAAGGCTTTGAATTATAGACGCCTTCTCTGGACAATGTTGTAGTAGAATACAATAAAGAATAAGTCTATGTGAAGATGGAGTTGAGTAGTGTACAGAAATCAGTTTAAATAATTGATACTAATTATTATGCATTTATTCACAATTTACTAACGTCCAATATTAAGTTTGATACGTTATTGGCTATAATAAGTTGATCATTATTATGTCATTTCATGTTTTGCCTTGTCTATAAATAAATGGTTCTGGGATTTGTAATTTGGAGCAATCTTCATTCAGAAACCTGTTGGAGCCATATTTTTTTCCGGTCGGTCATACTATAACTTCCAGGCAGGACACTTAAAGGGGTTTTGCCACGAAGTAAAATTGACGTGGGAAGTTTGTAAATTAAATAATAAACTTTTTCACCATTCATCATCATTAAAAATTCTGCACCGTTTTTGTCTTATCTGCTCTTTTAGTGATCCATTGTTTACACCTCGTCTCCAGTGGATACGACCAGGGCTGAGAGCTTCTCAGTCCTGGTCAGACTTCACCTCCTCTTAGGCAGCTACTGAGTGATCAAACCCCAGGAGCTGTCATTCTACTCCCGTCCTCTGTATTCCTTAGTAATAAGTCAAACACTGCAAATAAATAAAAAAAAAAGAAAGCTCAATGAGGTCTGTGCATTGATAAAGATAAATAAAATCTACAGCTTTGGTTCCTGCAGGGATTTGAATTGAGGACCCTTGCGCCAATGTAGCTACTTACAGTTCTACACATAAACAGACCTTTCTTTGACTAGAGAGAGGAAAGGCCTGGTGATGTCATCCTGCTGGGTCACATGATAGTCAATTCAATCAAATCACACACGCCTCCTTCTGAGCACACAAAGCTGAAGAGCAGGATGCAGGAGGTATGAAATGAGATCGTGGAAAAACCCCTTTAAAGAGAACCTGTCACATAGTTTATGCCCCCCTTGCTGAGGGCAGCTCAAGCTAGTGTCAGACCTACTGTTTCCAGCACCGTGACCCTTATTCTGTAAGATGCTGGAGTTCTAGAGTATTTAATACTCAAATCTTATTCATGACCAGGTGTTATCCCCGTTCACCTAAGGCTAGCCCCACCCACCGGACAGTTATTCACATGTTTCTACCTGTTCAAAGTAATAGGTTTATCAGTTGTGAGGTGGGCAGGTCATGAATTAAACTGACTATTTTCATGAATAAGCTGGACTCATCTCTGGCAGAACAGGCTGAAGGTTGCCAGATTTGAGCATTAAATGCTCTGAAACGGCATCTTATAGAATAAGGGATACAGTGCAGGAAACAGCAGGTCTGACACTAGCTTGTGCTGTCCTCAGCAAGGGGGGTATAAACTATGTGGCAGGTTCTCTTTAAGTGTTGAGTGGCAATTGCCTAAGCTACTCTGTCATCATATAGCAACTTTATGTGGTCAGCCACCTTGTTTCCCTAGGACAGGCCACACAGCAACTTATAAGTTATACGGGCTGCTACATGGCCTGGCCTGGGGGGCACAGGATGTCTGACCCCATAAAATTGTTATACGAGTTGCTGTGTGGTTTGGGGGCACATGATGGCTGACCACATGAGGGAGAGCAGGGCAGAGCAGGTCGATAACCTGCGAGCACTCAAAGCTGATAACATTTACTTTAGCTCCTCAACAAAGCCAAAAAAATAAAGCAATGTGTTTGGAAAATCTCTTCATTTACTGTTCCCTACATGTGGAAAACTAATCTGTGTAGTGAGACATCCCCTTTAAGCACCAGGCCTGAAAAGGCCTTAAAGGAGTTGTCTCACTATAGGCTTTCAGCCTACTTCAGTGTGTCTGGCAGCATAGGATTTTTGAATTCAGGGGCGTGCTTCTTGTCTGCCTCTTCTCCTCCCCCTTCCTCCCTCCCCTCAGCACACAGACAGCTCTCCTCCTCAGACTGCAATAACTTCTATACAGCAGGGGGAAGGGCGAGGGGGTTTGCTGCCAGGGTTAACCCTGTGTGTGCCTGCCTAGATCTGCTGCTCACTGCTGGATCAGCTGCACTGTGCTGCTCCTCTCCACAGAGTCAGGAGACAGGAGAGAGCTGATCTATGAGTGTGGAGCCAGAGGTCTGTGAAGCTGTTTATGCTAATAGCAGAGCAGGGGGGATGTAAAGGTTCCTATACAAGTCTCCACGGACATCTCAAGCAACAACAAACAAACCCTGTCAGAACAGACACAGGGCAGCTGTGAAGTGTGTTACTATAATCATGATGTGTCACTAATACAGCAGAGCAGGGAGGGATATGAACCGTTCACATGCCCCCCTGATCTGTTCTATTAGTATAGTCAAAGCTCCACAGACACATGGGGCGACATGTATGAACGGGCTTTTCGCCTGTTTTCTGGCGTATCCTGCGCCTCACCGGCCCGAATCCGCTGTCGGATGCAGGGATGCGATGTTAGGCGCAGCCTTCGCCACTTTCGGCTGTGCCTCACATGAAGGGGCATGTAATAGGCACGGTGTGGGTGCGGTGTGGGCGTTCAGGGGCGGGACACGGCGCGCTCGAAAACTCCGAGGCATGTACGATCGTGAGTCGGCAAAGTGTGGCGCATTGCAGCACTCGCCAGCTCCGACAGCTAGACCTGGTTGATTCTGGTCTAAATGAACTGGCGGAGGCGAAGTGAAGTGAGAACGGAACATGAGAGGAAACATATAGAAGATCGCAAGAGAAATCTCGGCTCTCAGCGCCGTGCGGCATGGAGTATGATTCCAAAAAAAAATCGCTTTTATTAGGTGTAAAACATTATCAGAAAAAGAGCTGAAACCTTAAAAAAAAAAATTAATAAAAAAATCACTTTCCAAAAATCTAGAACGGCGCAACATCAGGAATTAGGATCTTGGAAATTGCCGGGAAATACAGTAATTCAAATTCTGTAAGCGCTTCTCATTGGTCGGCAGAAACCAGCCAATCAGAATAGGAGCGACAGTGACCCATTAAAACCTATGGAGAAGTATTGACCAATCAAATTCAAAGGCGGGACAGTTCAAAATACAGTAAAAATGCAGAAAAGAGCTGATTGGTTGAGCTAGCGGGGGCTTGGCTATCCTGGCCAATCAGAATAGGAGCGACAGTGACCCATTATAACCTATGGAGAAGTATTGACCAATCAAAATCAAAGGCGGGACAGTTCAAAATACAGTAAAAGGCAGAAAAGAGCTGATTGGTTGAGCTAGCGGGGGCTTGGCTATCCCGGCCAATCAGAGCGCGAGCTACTTGTCCAATTGTAGTCTATGGAGAGATGGGGGCAATGAAATCTCGGCTCTCAGCGCCGTGCGGCTTGGAGTATGATTAAAAAAATCATTTTTATTAAGTGTAAAATATTATCTGAAAAAGAGCTGAAACCTTCTATAAACATAAATCAATCAAATCCCTAACAAAGCGTTTGTCGCCGAGACCGGCGCTACATCAGGAATTGGGATATAGAGGATTGCCGGGAAATACAGTAATTCAAACTCTTTAAGCGATTCTCATTGGCCGGCAGAAACCAGCCAATCAGAATAGGAGCGACAGGGAACCATTATAAGCTATGGAGAAGTATGGACCAATCAAATGAAAAGGCGGACAGTTCAAAATACAGTAAAAAAAGGCAGAAAAGAGCTGATTGGTTGAGCCCAGGCGGCAGATATGAATCCACCACTCATATGTAGTGCGTCTATTTAGAATGGAGAAAGAAGGGTGCGATAGAAGGGCGCCCTAAAAGTTATTACTATCTATGGGAAATATTCTAGTATTGTGATTGGTTGGTGGGAAGAGGGGATCGTCCTGCTTAGCCAATCAGCGGCTGAGCTACCTTCTCATAGAGTTCTATGGGGAAAAGAAATGCAGAGCGAGCTTTGTTTGTGATTGGCTAAGTTAAAAGAGGCACGGTTATTTGGACCAAATTAATTTTTATTTCTTTATTTTAGTTTTACCAATACTATTGATCATTGGCTAACGAAAATAAAGAAATAAAAATGAATTTAATGAATTAATATTTTTTTTCGTTACCCCCATATTATTGATCATTTTATATACACATCGGTACAACTTCGTGAGTCTTATCATTTTATTTCAGGCACGTACAGTTTTATTATAGATTGCATTAGAAAACCCATAAGAGCGTTGCTCGCTCTTCCATTGGTCCAAATAACCGCCCCTCTTTTAACTTAGCCAATGTATGAGCACACCTCGGCACCGACATACATGAGGCGCAAATTTCGCCGGAAAACTGGCGGAAACATGTGCTCCGACGTGGCGAGATTCATACATGTCGCCCATGGTGATTATAGTAACACACTTCACTGCTATCACATCTACTGACCACAGATCAGCCTCACCGCTGCTCTCCTCAATCTGTGTAGAGAGCAAGAGGGAGCAGGTACACACAGGGTTAATCCACACAGACACAGAAGCCAGAGCCATCCCCCTCCCTTCCCTACAGAAGCATCACAAGTGGCCTCATACTGTGCGGGAGGGGCTCTGTGCTCCGTATTCAGAAGCTGACGAGTCACCAGCACTGGCAGCCAGTGAGATAAAAATCAACAGGTCGGCTGCTATAGTGATTTGAGGAGCTGATGCACTCCTACTACCAGGGATAACTCAAAATCAGTAGGACATTTGTAATGAACATATATTACAAAGCTGTTTGTTTTTTAAAGATCTTTTAATTAAAACCCAATCTTTGTAGCGAGACAACCCCTTTAAGGTCCAGCTAATTTTTTTAGTTCTTGCCTCCCTGCATTTTTACAGTCATAACTTTTTATATGTTTTCTATGACACAGTTGTATGAGGACTTGTTTTATGCACGAGAAGTTGTATTTTCTGGGGAATAGTTCAAGTTCACATATAAACTACTGCATAATTAAAAAAAAAGTTTAACTTTTTTATAATTATTTTTTACACCATTCATATTTCACAATAAATAACCTGTTAGATAAACTCTTTATTCTTTTAATGATATCTATTTGCACACTTTTTTTTTTTTTTTACACTTAGTAATGTATTGTACTCATGTATACTCCTGTATAATTATACATTATACTCCGTGGCAGCATGACACAGGCTGCTGTTGTGGTAACATACTATGCAGACAGTGTTGGGCCTACTCTAGGTCCCCAGGTCTGACTGTATAGATGTTCTCCAGGTTCTCTCTGGCATTGGGATTCTCGGTGACCTGATGGAGCAGGGGAATCCTATTTGATTATGCCATGGACCAATGAAAGTGTTAAACGGGGGGATGGAGGTTTCTCCCGGCCCCTGGTTCAAATTTTAAACTTCTTCCGTTCCTAGCACGGTTGCGGCACTGGGAGCTGCAATTCCCCTCTGTAGGGGGTGTCTGTTTTTGTTGCCCATAGCAACCAAGGGCGACATGTCCCATTAGGGCTGCAACATTTTTTCGGTGTATTTTGTGCCAAAAAAATCTGTTAATGCCCTATTTCTATTTTAAATAAAACTGTAGTCATCAAAATGGTGCATTATACCCAGGCAAACACATTTCAAGCGCCTAAGTGGTGTGCTAAAGTTTCTATGCGCCTACATTTTTATGTGCCAAATTTTGGCAATAAATAATATGTGCAGGTAGACCAAACCCCAGATTTTTTACAGGTTCATTCATTCGACAACTTTATCATTTTATGACCTTAAAACTGGTTGGCAGCGCTTTTTTGAATTTTACCCCAAGTCTTTATTTGTTGCCCATAGCAACCAGACAGAAGAGCCGTACCACCCGCCACCAAAAGACAGTGGGTGGTCATTTAAGGGGTTAAATTTTAGGATGGAAGTCAGGACCAGGGTAAAAGGGGGTCCTGAGCCAGATTGTGGTATTCTTCACTGCCCGTATGTTTGACCCGCAGAGGGAAAAAGCCAGACAGGGTTTTTTTTTTAAAGGGGGTGCCCGAGCCAACTTGTGGTATTGGTCTAACTGCCCTGTATTTGACTAAAAAAGAAAAGCCAGACCGGGTAAAGGTGGTGAGAGCCCGACTTGTGGTTTGGCCTACATGCCTGTTGTTAACTGCGAAAAAAAGCCAGCCAGGGTAAAGGTGGTGCCCAGCCCGTTGTGGATTGGCTTACAGCCCTGTATGTATGATGCAGAAGAACAGCCCGCCAGGGTAAAGGTGGATACCAGACTTTTTGGTATTGGTCTAACTGCCCTGTATGTTAACGGAAGAACAGCCAGACAGGGTAAAGGTGGTGCCTGACCAGATTGTGGATTGGCTTACATGCCCCGTATGTAACTGCAGAAAAACAGCCAGACCAGGGTAAAGGTGGTGCCCGACGATTGGGTATTGGCCTAACTGCCCTGTATGTTTGACTCAGAAGAACAGCCAGACCGGGGAAAGGGGGGTCTGAGCCAGATTGGGTATTGGCTCTACACTGGCCCCGTATTATACCTAGAAAAACAGCCCCGACCAGGGTAAAGGGGGTTGCGAGCAGGGTTGTGGATTGGCTTACATGCCCTGTATGTTGACCTGCAGAAAGAACAGCCGCAAAAAGGGTAAAGGTGGTGCCTGAGAGATTGGTATTGCTCTAACTGCCCCTTTTTTGTTGTGGAAGCAGCCCGACCGGGTGGTGGGCCTGAGCCAGATTGTGGGTTTTGGTCAATGGCCCTGTTGGGGTTTTACCTTTTGAAGAAAACGCCAGGGTATGGGTGGTGCCTGGCCAGGGTTGTGGTAGGGGGTTACCAATCCCTGTATGTAAAGACCCTTAGAAAAACACCAGGGGAAAGGGGAAAGGTGGTGCTTTTGGCTCCGGGGCGTGGTATTGGGTCTACACTGCCTTTTAACCCTCGAAAAAACCAGAAGGTAAAAATGGTCCACCCAATTTGTGGTTTTTGGGTCTACCCCTGGGTTGTATGTATATTTTCGAAGAAAAAGCCAGAAGGGGAAAGGTGGTGCCCCGAGCCAGACTTGTGGTATTGCTTACAGCCCTGTTGTTTGACTGAGAAGAACAGCCAGACCAGGGTTAGGTGGTGCCTGACCAGACTTTGGTATTGGCTCTACATCCCTGTATGTTGACCCCGAAGAACGCCAGACCCGGGTAAAGGTGGTCCTGAGCCGACTTGTGGTATTGGCCCTTTTAACCTGCCGTTGTATAAAATGGAAGAACAGCCCGACCCGGGGAAAGGTGGGGCCTGAGCCCGACTTGTGGATTGGCTTACAAGGCCCCGGTATGTATGACTGCAGAAAGAACAGCCGACCAAAGGGGGAAAGGGGGTGCCCGAAAACCAGACTTGTGGATTGGGCCCAACTGCCCTGTTGTATACTGAGAAGAACAGCCAGACCAGGGTAAAGGTGGTGCCTGAGCCAGACTTGTGGTATTGGCTCTACACTGCCCTGTATGTATGACCTGCAGAAGAACAGCTTCATACATTCTGGTACTTTCTGCACTGCCTTAAAGAGAACCTGTCACATAGGTTGTGCCCCCCTTGCTGAGGACAGCACAAGCTAGTGTCAGACCTGCTGTTTCCAGCGCTGTGTCCTTATTCTGTAAGATGCTGGAGTCATCGCATATTGAATGCTCAAATCTGCAGTTTTCAGCCAGAAAAGAGTCATTAAAAGAGTCTGTTTTCTTCATTCCCGCCCACCTAAGGCTAGTCCCGCCCACCTCAACTGATAAACCTATTACTTTGTATAGGTAGAAACAGGTTAATAACTGTCAGTGGGCGGGGCTAACAACTGCTCATGAATAAGATTTGAGCATTAAATGCTCTAAAACTACAACATCTTACAGAATAAGGGGCCCGGTCTGTCACTAGCTTGTGATGTCCTCAGCAAGGGGGACATAGTCTATGTGACAGGTTCCCTTTAAAGCTACTTAGAAGTGGTCTGTCAGCGCCAGGATTCATATATGTCGCTCTAAGTGCTGAATTGGATGTCTTCTATACACCTGCACATATACAATGTGTAGATCACAGAATAGAATCAGTATTAGTAAAGTATGTTTGTAAATCTTCTTCACGTGAGGTTGAGCTACTTGTCCACCTGTGATTTATGAATGCTGAGGACTAGTGTTGAGCGATTATTATCGACAAAGTTGAAATCGGCACAGATTTTATGTTGATCGAAAGTTTTAGATCATGCGATAATTTAGTTTAAAATCTGTGCATCATCTATTAATATCGCGCCATTTTCGGCGCTTCCTGTCATTTTGGCGGCCAGCAAAATCAGCTTACAGAATAGAGCAGGTAGTATAATGTTGTACCGTGTTAGCCATAGAAAGTAGTGGAAGAGTGAAGAAATCAGGCGATACCTTTTTCAGGCTAACTGAGTATATTTGATGGTGAGCTTTCGAGAGTACTAGCTCCCTTCTTCAGACATGATGTTATACAAGAAATTGAAAATTCACAGACTTTTTATACACAAAAGACATGGACCTTCAAAGAAACTTCGAATTCTTAACAATAACAAAATGCAATATAAGCAGAAAGTTATTTACAACAGGTCAAGCAATCAACTATCTGGAAACTTGTGAGGCGTGACAGAGGGGGTCAGTATTTCTGCCTCTTATCTAGCAGCCATCAGGCCGTGATTTGTGACCATCACAGTTCACACATAGTTTGACATAAAGCTGGCATGAATATTTAGCCATTTTGCTGAGTCTGAATTTTTGCATTAATTTAAATTCCCACTCCATTCTCTCCCTCTGCGTCTTAAAGTGTCCCATTTAAACCATAATTTTCAGATCTTCAATACAATGGTCATCTCTGGAGAAGTGTTGTGCCACTGGAAGATCTGTTCTGCTGTTATTAATAGTGAATCTATGTGAGTTCATGCGCTGGCTGAGTCTCTGCCCTGTTTCCCCCACATAAAGGCCTGTGATGGGACATTGCATACACATAATCAGATACACCACATTGCTAGACCTGCAGGAAATGTCCCCCTAGTTCTGTGCACCTGCTGTGACTGTGGGACAGGTACACTGTCAGCAGTGTGGATGTGCCTGGGGTGGAAGCTGTCATTCCTGAGGTAGGCCGTTCTGTCTGTGAGTTTGTGGTACACTGATGTGAGTAGCCGGTGTTCTCTGATGTATATTGTAGTATCCAGAAAGTGGATTTTGCTCTCTGAATAGGTAAGCTTGAGGTTGATGGTGGGGTGGAAGTTATTGAAGTCATTATGGAATTGAATTAGGGCCTACCTCAGGAATGACAGCTTCCACCCCAAACACACAAAGCAATCCATTATATACAGCCAGGCTATACGGTACAATCGTATTTGCTCCAACAAGACAGACCTGGAAAAACACCTCCTGGATCTGAGGACAAAATTTCTCCAATTGGGATACAGGCCAAAAGTGACGGACAATCAAATCAGCAAAGCGGCCGCCATCAACAGAGACAGTCTGCTCACATACAAAGAGACCCAGAAGGAAGAACGAGTGCCCCTAGTTGTAACCTACAACCCACAGCTGGAGATCCTACAAAAGTTTGCCAAGGAACTTCAACCTGTGCTACATAAGGACAATAGACTCAAAGACATATTCCCAGTCCCACCTCTCCTTTCCTTTCGGCAACCACCAAACCTGCGGCATATTATTGTCCGTAGCGCCCTGAAGGCCCCAACTGAAAACGGCACCTCACCCTGCCTGCAGAACAGGTGCAAGACCTGCAGGCACATCCACACTGCTGACAGTGTACCTGTCCACAGTCACAGCAGAGTGCACAGAACTAGGGGGACATTTTCCTGACAGGTCTATCAATTTGGTGTATCTGATTATGTGTATGCAATGTCCCATCACAGGCCTTTATGTGGGGGAAACAGGGCAGAGACTCAGCCAGCGCATGAACTCACATAGATTCACTATTAATAACAGCAGAACTGATCTTCCAGTGGCACAACACTTCTCCAGAGATGACCATTGTATTGAAGATCTGAAAATTATGGTTTTAATGGGACACTTTAAGACGCAGAGGGAGAGAAAGGAGTGGGAATTTAAATTAATGCAAAAATTTCAGACTCTGCAAATGCCAGCTTTATGTCAAACTATGTGTGAACTGTGATGGTCACAAATCACGGCCTGATGGCTGCTAGATAAGATGCAGAAATACTGACCCCCTCTGTCACGCCTCACAAGTTTCCAGATAGTTGATTGCTTGACCTGTTGTAAATAACTTTCTGCTTATATTGCATTTTGTTATTGTTAAGAATTCGAAGTTTCTTTGAAGGTCCATGTCTTTTGTGTATAAAAAGTCTGTGAATTTTCAATTTCTTGTATAACATCATGTCTGAAGAAGGGAGCTAGTTCTCTCGAAAGCTCACCATCAAATATACTCAGTTAGCCTGAAAAAGGTTTACGCCTGATTTCTCACTCTTCTACAGAATAGAGCAGGGTGAGATGTGTGTGCAACGTCATGACTGGGATGTGTATGGTTGCGATTGGCTGGAAAAAATCACATGACCTCGTTTTACATAGAACAGCCCTTCCTGTTCATGATCAGTGTCTCTCTCAGCTCTCATAGCAGTAGGACGTGCGCTCTGCCTGTGTCCAAAACAGTTCAGCGAAATTATTCTATTTCTTCACAGAGAAAGCTCTACTGTTAGCTGTGATCCTTATAACTTAGTTAGATTAGAGATTGGAAGATTTTATGTAGTTAGGTAGAGAATTTTAAAGGAGCATCTACCGCTGTAAAGTCACGGGGGGAGCGGGGGAGGGGCCCCCGCGGGCGACCACAGACAAGCTCTATAAAGAATACTGGATAACGTTCACCAAGACTTAATGTAGACATTGCACTGCAATAGCTTTATTATTAACAGTTTTCTATTGAAATATTTCCTGGATATTGGGCAGCCTGAACTTTATTAGGATACATCTCTTTCTAGTAACTGCAGGTCTCTTTGTTAGGTGCAAAACTCCACTTTTATTATCAGTATACATTTCAGATAGGTGTTCTTTTTCAATTTTGCCCATTCCAGCTTTGTTGATATAGCCACCTTGCAGTTAAATTAGAATCCAAAATAATAGAATAAAGGGGATAGTTTTAAAAATTAACTTTTAATTATACTAGTTAAAATGATAGCCACAATTAGTAAAAACTCTCCGTTAATACAGAAAGACAAAGGTCTAATCAAAATAATCTGGGACTTAAAGAAGTGCACCAAGGGAGACCCTGTAAGGCCCTACCAGTGCTAGTCCCTAGCCTATCAAAATCAGGAATATCGCCCCAATAAAGGCGTTCCTGTCAGGAACCTAATCTGTAAAGTCCCTAGAAAAAACCCTATAGTCCCATCCCTACATGTTTCGACCGGCCCCTCAGATATTAAACTGGTATCAACTAGTATCATTAAAAGTTAATTTTTAAGACTATCCCCTTTATTCTATTATTTTGTATTTTTGTCAGGGGTTTCCTGTGTATTTTGTCTGGCATTGGACATTTGATTAGTTGTCATAAATTAGAATCCAGCAATTTTGTAGTCAGCACATACCTTTTATTATCCGAATACATTACAGATACGTGTTTTTTCACTTTTGCGCACTACAGCTTTGTTCATTGAGGCACCTTGCACTTAAATGTAAATACAGCAATTTTATAGTCACCACAGAGTGATTGAAAGGTGCCAAAAAAATCCTTTTATTATCCGAATAATTACAGATACGTGTTTTTTTCAATTTGGCGCATACAGCTTTTGTTCATGGAGCACCTTGCACTTGTTATAATGTGAATACAGCATTTTGAAGTCACCACAGGTGACTTGAAAGGTGCCAAAAATACCTTTTATTATCCGAATACATTACAGATACGTGTTTTTTCACTTTGGCGCACTACAGCTTTGTTCAGACCGACGCCGGGCCTCCAACCACTGTCTCACCCTCTGTCTCCGCCTCCTCCTCCGCCACCACCAAGAGTCCTCTGCTGCCATGTCTCTCAGAGTCATGATCAGGATCAGCCTCACGATTCAGCCTCCACCCGTCGCCGAGTAGTACCTCCAGCACACAAGACCCATCCTACACCTTCTCCTCCCGCCAGTTTGATGACCTGCACGCGTACAGTGGCCAGTTAGCAGCAGCCTTCTGTCTTCAATGTTTGGGGAGCAGAAGAAATCACTTTATAACCCAAACCATCCCAAGCCCAAAAGCCTGAATGTCGGCTATTGCCAGGCTTTTGGCTTGAAATGTTTTGCCTTTTCCGTCTGGTGGGAACAGATGGGTTTCCGCACGTCTGGCCCTTGCCTGCCCCACAATACCAGATGCCGAGCAGGCATTTCTTTGCCAGGAAAAGCCGTCCCTGCCCTGGCCAGCCACGTGTTCATCTAAATTTCAAGGGGTTGTCTGCATCTGTGGCCGGAAAATGTCGCATTGACCACCGACACATGGACTAGTAAGCACGGCCAGGCCGCTATATCTCTGTGACAGCTCACTGGGTGAGCTAGGGGTGGATGTCTCATGGGGGTGACGGGGCCTCAGGCTCGGGGCACGATCTCAAAACCGCAGGGATGGTGGAGGGTTCTTTTCCCCAGGTCCTCTGGTGGCATCACGTGCCCATTAGAAACCAGGGCCGTTGTAGGAAATTAATCTGTTGGGAGACTGTCCAAACACGGTCAGGAGATGTGGATGGCTCTCGGCAACGAGTCCGAGCGTGGCTGTGTGAAAAGAACCTTGTGCCAGGCAAGGTGGTGTGGATAACGGGGCGATATCTGCTGGACGCCCTTAAGATGGTAGGCTGGAGCACATCCTTGCCTGGCACATGTCATGAACCTTGTCGTCCAGATAATTCTAAAAGAGCTACCCGGGTCGGACTGCCGCTGAGGAAGGACTCGAGTCTAAGTTCGCACTTCCGCCAGTTTCGCACTGCTGCGTACAGCCTGGCTGCGTTTTGCAGCTGTCAGCTCGGACCTCCCCGTATCTGTCTCCATTGTTGACGTGGCAACACGATGGAAGTCCACCTCCACATGCTCCAGCGATTGTTGTGGCAGCAGCGCGAATTGCCATTACGCAGTACGTAGTGACTCATGGCCTGACAAGCAGCGGTGCGGTCCTTAGGGTGTGTTGATGCCACCGAGAGTGGAGGCAGTGAAAGAGCTCTGACACCATCCTTGCCGTTTTTGAAGAAGCACAAAATGGTCGAGTGCGGGACAATGCCCTTGTCTGCATGAGCTTTGTGGTGATCTTAGTTCTGGAACGACGTTGGACACTCTGAACATTCAGGTCGACTGCGACGGAGGAGGGGGAGACGGACACAGATGGGGCAGGGACCTTTCTCCCGTCAAATCCACAAGGCCCGACGTTTCACAATTTCCAATCGGTCTTCATTGGGAGTGGTTCGGGGTCCAGGGCTAGTGAAAGGGTGGCGCACGCCCAGGGGTGCATCACTCGGGCAAGTCGGGCTGTGTTGAAGGGGTGCCGGAGAAAGCGGGGGAGGGGGAGGTATTCCGACTTCCGACGTCCCCCCTTGGAAAAGGGGTTTTGGCAAAAAAAATTTTGAGGCGGGGGAGGAAGATGAGGAAGATCATTTGCTATCCCCTCGACCCCAAAGGTTGGGAAATCAAAGGCCCTTCCACATAGTGCTTGGATCCCTTTCCTCCAACTACCCCGCATTAAGGCCCTCAAAATGAACAACTTACTGCTGGCCCCCCCCTGATCCCCGGACAAAAAAAAAAACCGCACTTTCCTTCGACCCACTCAAAAAGAGAGTAAAAGCAGGAAATGGAGACCTTCTGATTGATCAACTGGGACATCTGTTGCGTTTTCTTCCCCGTTTCCCCAAATGTCACGGTGGAACAAAACACCGGCGTGACAGCAGTAGGTGCCAAGTAGCCCTTGCGGAGCAGCAGGGAAGGGGGGCAGAAAACCCAAGGGGGACCTTGGCAATTTTATTTACCCCCTCACCAACACATTGCAAGCGGGCACACATCCAACACAAAGAGACCACTTAAGACTTTGGGCACGGACATCTCGCCCAACACCAAAAATTTTTGTATGTGTTTTCCCGAAAAGATTTGGGGGATCCAAAATGGAGAATGGCCCCACTCGCCCCCCACCCAAGAGGTGTTTTTTCCTGCCCCCGCAGCCCGCTGATATCGAGCGGACCTTTAGCACAGCTGGGGGGAGCTTACAGCAAACCCTCCCGGCTTTCCAAATAATTGGATCTTTGACTTTCATCAAAATGAATCAGGGATGGATCTCTGATGATGTTGTGGCCCCAATTGCCGAGGTCACCGATTGTGTGCCGGGCTACTTCACATTCCCTTTAAACGAAAAGGTCCCCCTTGAAAACTTTTTTTTAAAATGATCATTTCTTACTGAAAATTTTATTCTCTTTCCCAAAGTTAAATTTGCTGGTTTTGCGGTGAGGGACGGGAAAAGACAGAAAGGGTTTCTTTGACAATACCGTATTAAAATTTACTCATTTTATTTTTTGAATTTTTAGCAAAGTCAATGGTTTTGAGGTCATTTTGGGCTGTGGGGATACAGCTAAAATTTTATGGCCCTTTGGGAAAACAAAAATTTTGGGGCTTTTAAGGGGCATTTCCCCCTTAAAAATTTTTTAATAGTGGTAGAAGTCATATTTTAAATTTTTGAGGTCATTTTGCTTTGAAAAGAAAGAAAACTTTTAAACAGGTCTTTTTTATAAAAAAAAATTTTTGTTTCTAACGACATTTTTTCTTCAAAATTGGGCCCCAAAGGGGGCCAAAAGGGTCTTTCCTTTAAAATTTTTGGGGGAATTTTGCTGTGACATCCCGCTATACCCCGGTCCTTTTTAAAAAAAAAATGTTGTTTCTAACAAAAATTTGTTTTTTCCCACAATTGTAAAGAGTGGCTCAAGGGGATGGGGCTGTCAAAAACAGGAATAGGTGGGCCCATTTGTCAATGGAAAAAATTTTGCAAAATAAACTTTTTTTTTGCAAGATTTTTAAAAAGTTCAATCCCTTATTGAAAAAAACCAAATTTTTAATAAAATTTAAAAAAAGAGAAAAAAAGATTGGTGGGATTCCACCCCTTTTTTAAAAATGTGTTTTTTTTAAAATTTAAAATACAAAAAAACTTGAATTAAAAATAGCTGGTAAAAAAATTTCCTCTAAATTTGGGTAAAAGGGAGGTAACGAAAATTTGACCAGATTTAGGGTTTTTCAGGGGAAAATGGAGTATGGAGCACGGACAGAGAAAAAAAAAAAACGAGAAAAAATTTCCTCCACACGTTGATTTAAAATGGGGAAAAAAGAATGCCTAAAAAAAAGGGGCCCTGGGGGAAAACAGGACGTTAACCACCTTTTTTCCCAAAGGAACTCAATTGGTCCCCCCTCATACGGTGGGGCAAGCGTTTCCCCCAGGACAGGGACCGTTTTTTTTGTCCAGTGAAACTAAAATGGTGGTTGAAAACCCCTTTTTCCCAGCATTTTTTAATCTGGGGTCATGGGGTTTGGGGCTAATGCTGTGGCCGGGAAAGGGTTTTAAGTAAATGTCCATGAAAAAAAAATGGGGGTTTCAAAGACCCTTTTTCCCCTTTGGTTTTTTTAAATTTTTGGGGGGCCCAAAATTTTTAATTGGTCATCCTGGGGTCCAGGACAGGTTTTGTCAATGTCCAGTTCAACTAAAATGGGGGGTTTCAAAGACCCTTTTTCCCCAAACCATTTTTTTAATTTGGGGTCAAAACGGGTTTTAAAGGGTAAATTACTGCGGTCCGGGGACGGTTATTTTAAGGTCCGTTCAACTAAAATGGGGGGTTTTTAAAAAGACCCCTTTTTTTCTTGCACTTTTTTAATCGGTGGGTCGGGACATTTTTAAATTTGGCCCTTTCTGTGGTACAGAACGGGTTAAATCCAAGGGTCCATTTCAACAAAAATTTGGTGGTTATAAGATTTTTTTTTCCCCCGGCATTTTTTAATCGGGGGTCATGCAGGTTTTGGGGCCATGCTGGGCCCCGGACGGGTTTTAGTCAATGCCCGGGAAAAAATTAAAAGGGTGGTTCAAAGACCCCTTTTTTCCCGGGCATTTTTTAAATCGGGGGTCATGCGGGTTTTGGGCTATCCCTGGTCCAGGACGGGATATTAAAATGTCCAGTTCAAGTAAAATGATGGTTCAAAATTTACTGCCCTTTGGCATTTTTTAAATTTGTGGGCCCGGGAAAGGTTTTAAGGTTTCAGCTGTGGTCCCAAAAACAGGCATAGTGAATGGTCTGGGGATTTTTTTTTTGTGGGCTTTTATAACCTAAGTGGGGGTTGCCTAAGATGTACACATACCCAAATTTTGGGACTGGGGTGGATTTTAAATTTCCCCACTTTCCACCCCTTTTTTTGGGTGTACGAATGAATTTTTTGTTGCTCTCCCATAGATTTTAAAAAAATAAAATTAAAAAAAAAAAAAACGTTAAAAAAAAAAATTATTTCAAAATCACCCCGACCATCGAATATCTTGTCAAATAAAGGTTTCGACATCGACCGTTTGATGGCCCAAACGTAATGTTTCACACTACTGGGGGCCCACATAAAATTTTAGCTAAAAAAGGGAAAAGGGAATTGGAGAAACTGGTGCGCAAAACCCAACCCCCATAGGCTACCCAATAACTAAATCATTATAAAAAAAAGGGGGAAAAAACCTTTCTATTTTCAAGAGAAAGCAAAAAAAAAAAAGCATGCAGATCCTTATGGTTCTGTTTTCAATGAAAAACTGCTTTTTTGGGAAAACCAAAATAAATTTTTTTTTTTAAAACAATTTTTCTTTCAAGTTTGGATGGTTAAAAGCATTCCCCCTTTAAATTAAAACGCAAAAAAAGGGGATAGAAAAAGGTTTTCATTTTTTTTTATTTCTGGTTTTGCAAGCTTTAAAGAAATTTTTGGGAATTTAAACCCTAGAGTTAAATTTTCCTCTTTAACCCAAAAAACCCTTTGGGAGTAAAAAGCATACTTTTGATTTTGGGGAAAATTAAATTAGCTGCCATTGAACTAAAAACATCAAATTTAAAGAAATGTTGGATGGAAAAAATTGTATGTATCCCCCTTTAAGAAAAGTATAAAAAAACTACAAATTTCAAAAGCCCCCTTTCCTGTTTCCCTTTTTAAGGATTTTGTAATCCGGCATGGGTTTTTTGGGTCATTCTTTCAGAGGGTTTTTGGGGATTTGGGAAACCCCTAAAAATTTTCGACAAGCCGCCCCCCAATAATTTTTTAATAAAAAAATTCCTTGCAGTATTTCACCACTGAAGGGAAATCTTGCTGGACGCTTTTTTACACCGCCTGCGTTTCCCAAAAACTGCTCCCGGGTTTTTTGGGAAGAAAAAGAACATTGGGACCAAGGAGGGGGGTTTGAATCCCCCAAACTGCGGCCAAAACCCCCTCCCTTGGGGCCCCAAAGAAAGACAAAATCCCGGCGGGAAAACCCCCTACCGGTTTTTTGCCATTTCCCAAAGGGGAAAACCCAACCCTTTAACCCCTTTTGAATACCCCTTGGTAGTTTTAAACTTTTTGAGGGTTATGCCACGCCCACAAAAACAGGGTATCTGCTCGCCCTGGCCCTTTAAAATCCAAATAAAATTTTCCCGTGGATAAAAACTTAGAAAACCCCTTTTTTATTTTTATTAAGTATCAAGAAAAAAAAACCACAAAAAACAAACAGGGGGTTTTCTTGCGTTTTCGTGGTTACCCAGCATGGGGCCAACAGCCCCGCAAAGTCCATGTTTGGCATATATTTTTTTTCCCCTTTCTCCGGCTTTAGCAATCCCCACCGTTTTCAGCTTGGACCAAAGAAAACAACAATACAGGGGGCCCCTTAAACCCGCCCCACGCGGGGGAACGTTTCGGGAAAAATCCCCCCCTTTCTCAAGCACTTTCTAGGGACCTTGAATCCTGCTTTTTTCAAATAGGAAAATAACCAACACCCTTTATTGGAAAATTTTAAAAAAACATCTATAGAAAATCTTAAAATTTAAGTGTTAAATTTCATTCCCATTGAGGCTAACGTATTCTTTTTGAAAACCTTTCCCCACTTTTTTTGTAACAACTGTCTTTTTCCGTGCCCCCTTTTCCCTTTAAACCCTGTACTTTTTCAAGAACACACCAGCGAAGTTCGTTCATTGGGGTCATTTTCTGGGGAAATGTCTTCCCTAAAATACTTTAACCAAATTTCGTAATCCCCTTTTTCTTTATTTTCAGCTTGGGTTTTTTTAGCTAACCCTAATATTTGCCCGATGCTCTTTTAAGCCTGATTTTTATGCTCCGTAAAGGTTTGCCCCACATACCCCCCTTGCCACATGGGCATTTGACCCGGTACATACTCCTTTAGTGTCAAAATTTTACTGTTACCCTCTCTTTAAAGTTTTTTTCTTTCAATTTGTGGGTTTGAAAACACAAATGGTCCTTTTATGATAGAACTACAGTGCGGGACAATTGAGACAGGGAAAAATGCCCCCTTTTTTTTAACATAAAAAAAAAGTTTTGTTTTTTTATTTTTTTTTTGTTATAGAGTATTAATACTACCTGGTTCCCAAAATTGTTTACCCTTTCTATACACAAAATTTGGTTGTTTTTTAAACACCCCCCAAAATTGGGTATCATTCCCTTTGGGAAAATTTTCCCCAATTCTTCGGGAAAGATTTTCCGAATCTTTCCTACTACCCACATCGTAGGTACTGACAAATTGAAACTGTCCTTTTTTTCTTTTCTATTTTGAATCCAAAATCAAACTATCTCTCTCCCTTTCTCCCAAACTTTTTTTCGCAATCTTTTTGCTGTGTACTTTGGGCAAAAAGCCCCAAATCCTAACAAGACTTAGTGAAAAATTGGGTAGGGAAAAAATCTTTATTATTAACAGTTTGCAAATTTAAAAATTTTTTCCCCGGGAAAATTGGGCACCTTTGAAAAAAAATTGGTTTACCCCATCTTTTTGAAAATTTGCAGGTCTTTTTTGTTAGGTGCAAAAACCCACTTTTATTTTTCAGTTTACATTTCCCGTATGTTTTCATTTTAATTTTTACCCATTACACCTGTGACTGTTGAATTTTATCCACCTTTTCAGTTTAAAATTTCAATCCAGCAATCTTGTAGTCCCGCACAGGTTGGGGTTTTTTGCCAAAAAAACAGTGTATAAAACGAAAATTTTAAAGTTACGTGTTTTTTGACTTTTTCGCACCCAGGATTTGTTCATTGCACAGCATCCCACGTAAAACTTAAAACAGCAATATAAAATTTACCCCCAGGTTTAATTGAAAGGTGCAAAAAAAACCGTGTATTTAAAAGAAAACATAACAGTCACGTTTTTTTTGACTTAAGCACAAGCATTTTTCATTGACCCCAGCATCCACGTAAATTAAATTTTTAAAAAGCAATTTTATATTACCCAGGTGAAATTTAAAGGTCAAAAAAAACGTTTTTTATACCAAAAAATAAAGTTACGTGTTTTTTTTACTTTTGCCACACCCGCAAAAGTTCATTGAGCAGCCCCTCCAAAGTTAAAAAACATAAAAACAAGGGAATTCTATTTTTCACCACGGTAAAATTAAGGTGCAAAAAATTTCCCTTTATTATACCAAAAAAATAAAAAATACGTGTTTTTTTTTGGGCCTTTTTTTTTTTTTCCCAGTCCAGATTTGTTGATAGCACCTTTTCAGTTAAATTTGAATCCACAAATTTTGGGTTTTTATTAGGGGATTTGGGGAATAGCGTGATTTACCCGTCTTTTAATAAGGGGACTTATCAAAAAAATCCATACCTTTTTCAAATTTTTTTATTTTTTGAACCCTGGAGCAAAATGCAGGTGGTAAGCCAAGCAAAGAGGTGGGTGCACATGGAGGTAGAGGTACGAGAGTAGGTGCTCCTTCCAGTGCCTGGCGGACAACACGCTTGCCAGCGGACGTCTGTTGCGAGGACCGTCAGGGCTGTCATCGCTGGGGTCAGGGCCCTGTGAATTAAGTAACGAACATTCGTCGCCAATCTGTTCCTTCAGTGGTTAATGCATACCTGCATTCTAGCAGTCTTACTACTCGTCCTCGCAGTCACGGCACAAATGTCGTCATTAAGCATCATCAGCATCCGTCAACATGAAGCCAGCCCAATTGTCAACTCGGTTTACCCACCATGTGGATAATCCATTTGTATGCGGACCTCTTTGATGACAAAATGCGAGTTGGGGTCAGAATGGCATGGGTAAAAGATCAGAGGATGATTTTGGGTCTGCTCTGACGCCCAGTTACTGATGCCATCAGAGGAGGTGAAGGAAGCCAGTCAATCGGCAAAAATTCCCGGGCGGTCGGCAACGACTTGCAGTGCCCTTGCTTGTAGCCCGCTGCTTCTGATGCAGAAAGTCATGACGACCATGTCACCTGTGTTGATGATGATGATGATGACGACATTGCGGATCCATCCTGGTCTTTTCCGCCAGAATATGCTTGCGAGCGCTTCATTCAGTGGACGAGGAGGATGACGATGGTGGGTTGTGTCATACGGGTCCCGCCACATAAAGGGAGAGGGCGGGTCGCAGAAGTCGCTGATATCATTCCGCCACCCACGGTCAGCGCAAACACCGCTCCACGCGTATCGCCGTCAAAAAGGTCCAGGAACTCTCAGAGCCTGGGCTTCTTTGACAAGCCTCTGATTTTCAACCAGCGTTGTCATATGCCGCCTTTGCCGATAAACGCATAAAGATAGAGGCAAGAACTTAATTAGTGGTTAACCACCACAAACATGTCTAGGTCACATGCAGCGAATGCATGGCTTGAAATGGAGGGAACACTTGGCCATAAAAAGGCCAGACCAACGCGGGCCTCCAAACCCAATGTCCACCCTATGTCTCCGCCTCTCCTCCTCGTCAACCACAAGTGTTCCTCAGCTGCCCATGTCTCTCAGAGTCATGATCAGGGATCAGCCTCCGCTTCAGCCTCCACCGTCGCCCGAGTACCACCAGCACCACCAGAGACCCATCCTACCCCTTCTCCTTCCGCCAGTTTGACGACCTGCACGCCGTACAGCGGCCAGTCTAGCAGCCAGCCTTCTGTCTTCCAGGTTTGGGAGCAGAAGAAACACTTTAACCCAAACCATCCCAAAGCCAAAAGCCTGAATGTCGGCATTGCCAGGCTTTTGGCCTTGGAAATGTTGCCTTTCCGTCTGGTGGACACAGATGGGTTCCGCCACGTCATGGCCCTCGCCTGCCCCCAATACCAGATGCCGAGCAGGCATTTCTTTGCCAGAAAAGCCGTCCCTGCCCTGGCCAGCCACGTGTCATCTAAAATTTCAAGCGTTGTCTGCATCTGTGTCCGGAAAAGTCCATCTCACCACCGACACATGGACTAGTAAGCACGGCCAAGGCCGCTATATCTCTGTGACAGCTCACTGGGTGAGCTGGGTGGATGTCTCTGGGGGTGACGGTGGCTCTCAGGCTCGGCGCACGCTCTTCAAAACCGCAGGGATGGTGCAGGGCTCTTTCCCCCAAGGTCCTCTGGTGGCATCACGTGCCCAGAGACACCAGGCCGTGTTGAAATTAATCTGCCTTGGAGACCGTCCACACACAGGTCAGGAGCTGTGGACGGCTCTAAGCAACGAGACCGAGCGCTGGCTGGGTGACAAGAACCTTGTGCCAGGCAAGGTGGTGTGCGATAACGGGCGAAATCTGCTGGCCGCCCTTAAGATCGGTAGGCTGGAGCACATCCCTTGCCTGGCACATGTCATGAACCTTGTCGTCCAGAAATTTCTAAAGAGCTACCCGGGTCTGGACTGCCTGCTGAAGAAGGCTCGAGGTCTGAGTTCGCACTTCCGCCGTTCGCACCCTGCTTCGTCCCGCCTGGCTGCGTTGCAGCGTCAGCTCGGCCTCCCCGTCAACCGTCTCATTGTTGACGTGGCAACACGCTGGAATTCCACCCTCCACATGCTCCAGCGATTGTGGCAGCAGCGCAATGCCATTACGCAGTACGAAGTGACACATGGCCTGACAAGCAGCGGTACGGGGTGTTGAACCACCGAGAGTGGAGGCAGGTGAAAGAGCTCTGCACCATCCTTGCCAGTTTTGAAGAAGCCACCAAAATGGTCAGTGCGGACAATGCCCTTGTCAGCATGAGCATTGTGGTGATCTTAGTTCTGGAACGATCGTTGGACACTCTGAAACAACAGGTCCCGCCAGCGACGGAGGAGGAGACGGACACAGATGCGGACACGGAGCCTTTCTCTCCGTCAAATCCACAAGGCCCGACAGTTTCACAATTTCATCGGTCTTCATTAGGCAGTGGTTCGGGGTCCAGAGCTAGTGCAAGGTGGCGCATCAGCTCTCAGGGTGCATCATCTCAGGCAAGTCAGGGCTGTGTTGAAGCTGTGCCGGAGGCAGCGGAGGAGGAGGAGGAGGAGGAGGAGGAGGTATTCCTAGACACCGATGTTACCGACGTCCCTGCCTTGGAAAGAGGTTGGCGCGAATTTGAGGCGGAGGAGGAAGATGAGGAAGATCAGTTTGCTAGTGCCCCTCGACCCAGAGGCTTGGGAAATCAAGGCTCCATCTCTCACATGAGTGCTTGGATGCTCCATTTCCTCCAACATGATCCTCGCATTAAGGCCATCAAAATGAACAACAGTTACTGGGTGGCCACCCTCCTGGATCCCCGGTACAAAACAAAATTCAGCACTTTCCTTCCACCCACCCAAATAGAGAGTAAAATGCAGGAAATGGAGACCTTGCTGATTGATCAAATGGAGACATCTGTTGCGTCTGCTTCACGTTCCCCAAATGTCACGGTGGAACAACATCAGCGACGTGACAGCAGTAGAGTGCCAAGTAGGCGTAGCGGCAGCAGCAGGCAAGGTGGCAAAAGCCTAATGGGTGACCTCTGGCAATCTTTGTTTACCACCTCACCAACGCATGCAATCCCAGGGCACACATCCAACACACAGAGATCAGCTTAAAGATCATGGTGCAACGACTATCTGCGTCTCAACCCTGATGTTTTTGCATGTGTTCCGGACCCAATAGACTTCTGGGTATCCAAAATGGACGAATGGCCCGAGCTGGCTCATCACGCCATAGAGGTGTTGTCCTGCCCAGCAGCCAGCGTCATATCTGAGCGGACCTTCAGCACAGCTGGAGGAGTCATTACAGACAAACGCATCGGCTTTCCAAAAGATAATGTGGATCGTTTGACTTTCATCAAGATGCATCAGGCATGGATCTCTGATGATGTTGGCCCCAATTGCCGAGGTCACCGATTAGTTGCCGGTCTACTTCACATTCCTTTTCAAACAGAAATGGTCCTCTTGAAAACTTTTTTTTAAAATGATCATTTCTTACTGCAATTTTTATTCTCTTTTCCCAACAGTTCATTTTGCTGTTTTTTTTTGTGAGGAGACTGTAAAAGACAGCAAGGTTTCATGACAACACCGTATTCCATTTACTCACTTTATCTTAAGAAGTTTTCGCATTGTCAATTGGTTTTGAGGTCATGTTGCTGAGAGATACAGCAATTATTCATGGTCCTTTGGAAACAGAAATGTGTCTTCTTAGTGGCATTTCTCTATCACAATTTTTATAGTGGCTGAGGAATCATGTTTATAATTTTTTGGGTCATGTAGCTGTGAGATACAGCATAATCATGGTCCTTTGTAACAGGAAAATGTGGCTTCTAAGTGGCATTTCTCCCTACATTTTTAACAGTGGTGAGGAAGTCATTTTTATAATTTTTTTGGGTCATGCTGCTTTGAAATGCAGCAATAATACAGGTCCTATTATAAAAAATTGTTGTTTCTAACAGAAATTAGTTCTTCACAATTGAACAAAGTGGCTCCTCAAGGGTCATGCTTTGAATTTTTGGGGGCATTTGCCGTGACATGCAGCTTTACTACAGTCCTTATTCTAAAAAATGTTTGTTTCTAACAGACATTTGTTCTTCTCAATTGAACACGTGGACTCAAGGGTCATGCTTTGAATTTTTGGCGGGCATTTTGCTTGTGACATGCAGCTTACTACAGGTCCTATTCTAAAAATGTTGTTTCTAACCGGACATTTGTTCTTCACAATTGTCAAGAGTGGCTCAAGGGTGATGGTTGTGCTGTCAGAAACAGGATAGGAGGACATGTTAAATGGGACACAATATTGCAAAAATGACTTGTTTTTGCAAGCAAGATCTTTAACATAAGCTTTCAATCCTGTATTGAGACAACCCATTTAAATACAATGAAAAAAAGAAAACAAATGACATGGTGGGATTCCATCTATTTTGAAAAATGTGTTTTCCTAGAATTAAAAGTACTAAAATAACTTGCATGTAACAAAAATAATTCCTCTGAATTGTACAACGGACAGGTACAGGAAAAACTGGACCAGATGTAGGTTATCAGAGGGACATGGTGGGAAGTATGGAGCACGGACAGAGAACCAAAGTACAGAAACCATTTCCTCCCAGCCGTTGAGGTAAAATGAGAAAAGAATGCCAAGATAAAGGGCAATGGGGTAACAGGAGCGTTAAACCACCAGTATTTACCAAGTGAAGTCAATTGGTCCAAACTCATACGGGGGGCAAGCGCTACCAGGTATTGAATGTGTACAGCGGAAGGTGGAGTTCTCACACTTCCGTTCCGCACTACTGCTTCAGCACCGACAGTTTTCTTGCTGCGCATCAGGGCATTTTAACATGCGTGTTAATAGATGACTGGGACGCCAGCGGGGCATTTCACCGCACCCACTGGTAACTCCGGTTCTGGGGTCATGCGTGGCCCAGGACAGGTATGTCAACGTCCAGTGAAACTAAAATGGTGGTGAAAGGACTCTTCCTTTTTCGGCACTTTTTGAAATTGTGGGGGGTCAGCAGGTTTGTGGCTCATGCTGTGGCCCTGTAAGGTTATAGTCATGTCCTGTTCAACTAAAAATGGTGTTGAAAGACTCCTTTTTCCGGCACTTTTTAAATGTGGGGGTCATGCAGGTTTGGGGCTCTATGCTTTGCGTTTCCAGGACAGGGATATTCAATGTCAGTTCAAGTATCATGATGGTTCAAATCCATACCGCCTTCTGGCACATTTTTAATTTGTGGGTGATGATGCAGGTTTAAGGGTCAGCTGTGGTACAGACGGGATAAGTTAAATGGTCTGTGACTTTTTTTTCTGTGACTTTTATAACCTAAGTGTGTTGCCTAAGATGTAGCACGTATCCATTTGACTGTTGTGGATGTTAATTTCAGCTTCTCCAGCCTTGTTTGGGTGTAATAATGAAGGTGTTGTTGCTCTCCCATAGACTTTAATGGTCATCGCGCATAATCGATGCTCACTATCGAAAAACCTTATCGATAGCGGCCGACTATCGACTATAGATCGATCTCAATAGCCAACGCAATCGCTCAACACTATTTATGACCTCATGCTGCTGCTGCTGTTGCTGGTGCCGTGACATCCACACTCTGTCATTGTGCCACTCTCTGACCTCATGCTGTTGCTCCTGCCCCCCCTTACCTTCACTCCCAGTCATTGTGCCACTCTGTGGCCTACTACTGTTTTGCCACCTCCAGAATGTCATTGTGCCACTCTCTGACCTCATACTACTGCCGCCGTCACCTCCACTCTCTGTCATTGTGCCACTCTGTGGCCTACTCCCGTTTTTGCCACCTCCAGAATGTCATTGTGCCACTGTCTGACCTCATGCTGCTGCCGCCGTAACCTCCACTCTCTGTCATTGTGCCACTCTGTGGCCTACTACTGTTTTGCCACCTCCAGAATGTCATTGTGCCACTGTCTGACCTCATGCTGCTGCTGTGGCTGCTGCCGTGACCTACACACTGTGTCATTGTGCCACTCTGTGGCCTACTCCTGTTTTTGCCACCTCTAGAATGTCATTGTGCCACTGTCTGACCTCATGCTGCTGCTGTTGATGCCGTCAACTCCACACTGTGTCATTGTGCCACTCTTTGGCCTACTCCTGTTTTTGCCACCTCCAGAATGTCATTGTGCCACTCTCTGACCTCATGCTGCTGTGACTGCCGCCGTCACCTCCACAGTCACTGGTGTTGCCACCTGAGCCCTCAGCTTGTTTTTTTCCAGCTGGCGCTGCCATGACTTTATCAGGCTACATTCCCCCTTCAGTTTTTTGGTCAGTCTTGCCCTCTTAAGTGCCCAGGGAATTTTATAGTGAAGCGATTCTAAGAGCGGCGGCAGTCATGTGCGTGTCATACTAAAACACAACATTGTATGAAGACCAAACCAAGCTCCCTCTGCATATTTAAGCATGGCACAATGTTCTACAGCACCCTGCAGGCTCTGTGCAGCCTGGAAATAGCTGTTTTTTAACGTGATTCGTCCCGAAGTAATTCAGACCAAATTTATTTATTTATTCGCCCGTCTCTAATCCAGACCCTCCTCCAGAATCCTGGTCACTATAACTTGTTATATTATTACATCTAGAAATGTATCCAGACCCTCCTCCAGAATCCCGGTCACTATAACTTGTTATATTATTACATCTAGAAATGTATCCAGACCCTTCTCCAAAATCCTGGTCACTATAACTTTTATATTATTACATCTAGAAATGTATCCAGACCCTTCTCCCAGAATCCCGGTCACTATAACTTGTTATATATTACATCTAGAAATGTATCCAGACCCTTCTCCAGAATCCTGGTCACTATAACTTGTTCTATTATTACATCTAGAAATGTATCCAGACCCTTCTCCAGAATCTCGGTCACTATAACTTGTTATATAATTACATCTAGAAATGTATCCAGATCCTTCTCCAGAATCCTGGTCACTATAACTTGTTCTATTATTACATCTAGAAATGTATCCAGACCCTTCTCCAGAATCCTGGTCACTATAACTTGTTCTATTATTACATCTAGAAATGTATCCAGACCCTTCTCCAGAATCCAGATCACTATAACTTGTTATATAATTACATCTAGAAATGTATCCAGACCCTTTTTGAACTCTGTTAGTGAAGTCACCATGACAAGCTCCTCTGGCAGAGAGTTCCACAGTCTCACTGCTCTTACAGTAAAGAATCCCTTTTTATGTTTATGTAGAAACTTTCTTTCCTCTAGATGTAGAAGATGCCCCCTTGTTCTGGATACATTCCTGGGTATAAATAAATCTTGAGATAGATCTCTATATTGACCTTTAATATATTAAAACATATTTATTATGCCTCCTTGAAGCCGTCTTTTCTGTAAACTAAATAACCCTAACCTTGCTAATCTTTCTGGGTATTGTAGTCCACCCAGTCCTTTTATTGTTTTTGTTGCCCGCCATTGTACCCGTTCAAGCTCTACAATGTCTTTCCTGTGCACTGGTGCCCAAAACTGTACACAATATTCCATGTGTGGTCTAACCAGTGACTTTTATAATGGGAGAATAATGTTCTCATCATGTGCATCTATGCCCCTTTTAATACACCCCATAATCCTATTTGCCTTGGCAGCCTCTTTCTGACACTGGCTGCTACAGTTAAGTTTACTGTTCACCAGGATTCACAAGTCCTCCTCCATGTCACTTTTTCTCAGTGTTTTCTCATTTAACATGTAATCCTGTAATGGATTTTTCCTCCCCATGTGCATAACCTTGCATTTATCTGTATTAAACCTCATCTGCCATTTCTCTGCTCAGGCCTCCAACCTATCCAGATCCATTTGTAATAGAACATTATCCTCTATTGTGTTGATTACTTTACAGGTCTTAGTATCATCTGCAAAAATTTATATTCTCCTGTGCAATCCATGGGTCAGATCATTAATGAAAATATTAAAGAGAATAGGGCCCAACTAGTAACAGGGATCCATTCTGAGTATGCACCGTTAATTACCACCCTTTGTTTTCTATCACTGAGCCAGTTACTTACCTACTTGCACACATTTTCCCCCAGTCCAAGCATTCTCATTTTACTTGCCAACCTTTTACGTGGCACAGTATCAAATGCTTTAAAAAAAATCTAGATATATAACATCCAATACCTCACCCCGATCCAGTCTAGACCTAGTGAGATGCATACAGTGATTGGCGATCTAGTAGTGCCGCTCAACACACAGTGCAGTACTACATGTCCTGTACTGCTCTTACATGTATTAGTATGGTGTATGCAGTGATTGGGTGTCTATAGCGCCTCTCAACAGTACAGTGTGGTACTACATGTCCTGTACTGCTCTTACATGTATTAGTGAGGTGCATGCAGTGATTGGTGGTTTAGTAGCTCCTCTCTGCAGTGCTTCTTTGGACACAAAAGAAGGCATCAAAGTGTATTTTCGCATCTATTATTCGGTGTCAAATGCACCTGAATGTATGAAAGTGGTTTCTGTGCGATTATAAATGTAGTCTAAGTTAATTGCGCCTCGCCTGTGTGTTTGGCGCATTACGGAACTTAGGCGCATAAGTAATGCGGCAAATATGTATAAAGGCTATAGATAGGCTGGAAATAAAAGAGAAGTAATTAGAATAGCAAGTCAGTGAATAGAAACTATGGTACTGATCCTGCTTGGTGGACCACAGGTCCCAGCAATACCTGTGCTGTGCTGTCTTTTGCTGTATGTAGAATAAAGGGTGAGAGCAGCAAAAATAAATTTCAAATTTAATGTAGTAAAAATTAAAAATGTAAAAAACTCAACAACATCATCAGTGGGTTATTTAAAGGGGTGTTATCGTTTCATTAAATGGCCTTCAGAATAAGGGGACAGTGAAAACAAGCAACTTTGCAATTGGATGTCATTAGCAAAGCTGCCTTGTTCTCACAGTGTCCCTTATCTTGTGTTTTTAATTCACTGTATCCTTTGG